>JAMWET010005645.1:0-2500 GCA_024036415.1 Prochilodus magdalenae | reverse complement strand
TCCTTCATCATTCTAGCACTTCCTCTGTGGTGAGAAAGAGAAGAAGAGACGTCTGCAGGTGAAGAAGTGACTTAGAACAACAGTGTTTGGTGTCTCTGGGCTCTAATGTTAGCTAGCTAGTAAACCTGGCTAACCTAGCTAACGTTAGCACACACGAGAGAAATCCAGACAGGCTAAGGCTGTGCCTTAGTTAGATAGCTGTCTTATTCTCTAATCAAACTAGCATTACGTAGCATTAAAAACAAATAAATAAATAACGTTTGGTGTCTCTGGGCTCTAATGTTAGCTAGCTAATGTTAGCACACACAGGCAAAACAGACATTAGCAGATCTTTGATAAACGTCTGTGTTTCTTACTATGAAGCCGCATCTTCATGTTCTGGTTGTTGGCTGATTTTACAGCCTACCCAGCTAAAGTAAAGACAGCTAGCCTTAATTCTGTGTTAGCTAGCTAGCTAATCCGCTTATTAATCATGCTAGCGCTTTCTTTGTGGTGAGAAAGAGAAGAAGAGACGTCTGCAGGTGATGAGGTGACTTAGAATTCCGACACCAATAAAGAACAACAGTGTTTGGTGTCTCTGGGCTCTAACGTTGGCTAGCTAGCACACCTGGCTAACCTAGCTAACGTTAGCACACACGAGCAAAATCCAAACAGGCCATTTGCAGATCTCCTTGATATAGTGTATGGGTTAGATAGCTAGTTAGCCTTAGCTTAATTTTAGCTAGTCAGCTAGCCATGGCTGTGCCTTAGTTAGATAGCTGTCTTATTCTTGAATCAAACTGGCATTACGTAGCATTAAAAACAAATAAATAAATAACGTTTGGTGTCTCTGGGCTCTAATGTTAGATAGCTAATGTTAGCACACACTGGCAAAACAGACATTAGCAGATCTTTGATAAACGTCTGTGTTTCTTACTATGAACCCGCATCTTCATGTTCTGGTTGTTGGCTGATTTTACGGCCTACCCAGCTAAAGTGAAGACAGCTAGCCTTAATTCTGTGTTAGCTAGCTAGCTAATCCGCTTGGTAATCATTCTAGCACTTCCTCTGTGGTGAGAAAGAGAAGAAGAGACGTCTGCAGGTGAAGAAGTGTCTTAGAACAACAGTGTTTGGTGTCTCTGGGCTCTAATGTTAGCTAGCTAGTAAACCTGGCTAACCTAGCTAACGTAATAACACACAAGCGAAATCCAAACAGGCTAAGGCTGTGCCTTAGTTAGATAGCTGTCTTATTCTCTAATCAAACTAGCATTACGTAGCATTAAAAACAAATAAATAAATAGCGTTTGGTGCCACTGGGCTCTAATGTTAGCTAGCTAATGTTAGCACACACTGGCAAAACAGACATTAGCAGATCTTTGATAAACGTCTGTGTTTCTTACTATGAACCCGCATCTTCATGTTCTGGTTGTTGGCTGATTTTACGGTCTACCCAGCTAAAGTAAAGACAGCTGGCCTTAATTCTGTGTTAGCTAGCTAGCTAATCCGCTTATTAATCATGGTAGCGCTTTCTTTGTGGTGAGAAAGAGAAGAAGAGATGTCTGCAGGTGATGAAGTGATTTAGAATTCCGACACCAATAAAGAACAACAAAGTTTGGTGTCTGGGCTCTAACGTTGGTTAGCTAGTAAACCTGGCTAACCTAGCTAACGTTAGCACACACGAGCAAAATCCAAACAGGCCATTTGCAGATCTCCTTGATATAGTGTACGGGTTAGATAGCTAGTTAGCCTTAGCTTAATTTTAGCTAGCCAGCTAGCCATGGCTGTGCCTTAGTTAGATAGCTGTCTTATTCTCGAATCAAACTGGCATTACGTAGCATTAAAAACAAACAAATAAATAAATAAATAAATAACGTTTGGTGCCACTGGGCTCTAATGTTAGCTAGCTGGTGAACCTGGCTAACTTAGCTAATGTTAGCACACACTGGCAAAACAGACATTAGCAGATCTCCTTGATACAGTCTGTTGGTTTTACAGTGTTGAGGGTTTCTAGTCTTGAACTGCACTACCGCTTCAGGTGTGCCTGAGCTGCAGTGGGTTCAGCTAGCAGCCAGCGGTGGATTATAAAGAGCTCTACCGCAGACAGGAAAGCCAGAGAGGACTTCAGCTGGAACCAGGAAGGGTAAAAAACAGAGCAGGGACGTCCAGAGTGAGGACCCTGGGCCAGGAGCTGGCCTGGAACATGTTTGACTTGGCTGGCCGGCTGGTGGAAGAGAATAAGCGGCACAGGCTCATCTGCATGACTGCGGAAACGATACAGGACCTCAGTCAGGAGTGTTTACGGCTGACTCGGATTTATCGATAGTCAAATCAGACGATTCTCTGGGCTAATTATTATTATTAGGCTGATTTATTATCTAGAGCTGATTTCAACATCCAGCTGGTTTCCTGTTTAAACAGAGGGAGTGAACTGATGGAGCTGCACATATGGACAGGTTCAGCAAATCATTCAGCAGAGTCAGGAAATACAATAAACAAACATAAAGAGCAGGAAGAGAGAGGG
>JAMWET010005644.1:0-41105 GCA_024036415.1 Prochilodus magdalenae | reverse complement strand
CGAGATTCTTCTCCCTCTCTGTCTCTCTCTCTCTATGTCTCTCTCTCTCTATGTCTCTATGTCTCTCTCTCTCTATGTCTCTCTCTCTCTGTCTCTCTCTCTGTCTCTCTCTCTGTCTCTCTCTGTCTCTCACTCTCTCCCTCTCTCTCTCCCTATTTCCCTCTCTCTCCCTCTCCCTCTCTCTCTCTCTTTCCCTCTCGCCCTCTCGCCCTCTCTCCTTCTCTCCCTCTCTCTGTTCCTCTCTTTCTCTCTCCCTCTCCCTAGTAGATTTGCATGTGCACAAGAGTGCAACTCTTGTCTGAGTGTATTCCTGTCTGTTTATTAATATGGCTAAAGAGCTTTTGTTAAAAATGTTTTGTCATTGTTTGAAATGTGAACAACATCATTCAGAGTGCTTTAATGAGAAATAGCTCATCATTATAGTTGTGGTGATGGGAACAAAAGGTTGTGGCATTGATAACCATTTTATTTACTATCTACATTAAATAAACACCAGCAGATCTACCTTTTCCCTTTTCTATGTAATGTTGGTGGGACAATAGTGAGAAATCTGACAAATATGTTTTCTTTATGGACTTTTTTTTTTACTGCAGTACTGGAACCTTTATAAAACATTGAGTGTGTTTACAATTCAGTCATAATTTCAGAAATTAAGATTTCTGCAGTTATCTAACTACTCAACTAGCAGCACACTCACATTTCTTAAACTGGAGGATGGTCTAGAGAACAGTTTAGGAAATGCTTTAAAGAGGGCTGAATTTCAGGTCAGTTATCAGATTTCTCAGTGCATGTATACCAAATAATTTTTAGAGTAGCACTGAGACCAACTACAAGAGTTTTACGATTATGCCACATCTTATTTTGTGAGCTCCATTGCCTGGCTGCCAAGCAGAAATCCTATTACTGCCTGATTCACGTAGACACCCAGACACCGACTTGTGGTGAATGGATTACTGATGAAATCTGATTTTCTGCAGTTGTCAGATTCATGTAAGTGCATGTAAACGCACTCAATGTTTTGGACATCAGGCAAGTGTATTCCTTACCGCTTCATGTAATACCTTTCTTTAGGGGTGGTTTCTCTAAAACTATACAAACATTAATACAAACATGCACACATTTGATCAGGTTTGTACCTATTGAGATCATAAAACTGAACCAGAAATGTTGAATTTGATTTTAAACCCTTGTATTTGCACCAAGGAAGACACTTTGCTTCTCCGGTTAATCTAAATGATCTTCACCACATGTTTCTGTTTTTTTCAAAACTTCCACACCTACAGAGACCCACACCCACAGAGAATTAGTCACTCAGTGTGTGAGTGTGCGTGTGCCTTCCTCATCCTCCTCTTTCCTCCCACAGATATCCATGTATCTCCTTCCTCCGTTGCCGAGGAGGTTAAATCCGGTCGCCAGGGCGAAGCGCCGGCCGTTGCTGTGGAGACAGTGTGTGGTAAGGAGGATGATAAGGAGCGAATCGTGCTGGAGATCGTCCAGATGTACAGCAGACAGCAGGAGAAACTTAATGCCACACTGCACCGGCAGCTGCAGCTTGAGACGGTCAGAACAACCACCACATCTACTGAACCTAATATCGCTATCTCACATAGTTCAGCAACACACTGCATCTGTCAGACCTATAACTGAACCTACCATACCTGCCAGACTTACCACACCTTATCTGACAGATCACATCTCTTACCACAACTGCCTCACCTCTACGTCATCTCACTTGCTACACCTTCAAGGGTTCAATAAACACATTGTTACAATTTGGTGTGAAATATCAAATCTAAACATCTGTCCGATGTCTAATCATCTGCTCTCTCTCTGGCTCTCTTTCTCTCTCTCTGTAGGAGTTGGAGGTGGTGCGTGGAGGCGAGGCTGCCCAGCTGAGGCAGCTGTCAGCAGAGCACAGTGAACTGCAAAGTGAGCTGGAGGCCGTTCACACTGAGCATGCTCAGAAGCTTGGGGAGGTGCGTCAAGAGCAAAGGGAGCTGGAGCGCAGGCTGGAGCAGCTCAGACAGCAGGGCTGCACCTGTAAACCTAAAGAGCAGGAGCAGCAGTACACTGCACAGGTAAATCAGCCCAGACATACCTTGGTTTGGCCTTAGTCCGTCCTCGTCAGCACTGTTTTGGCCCGATTTAGCATGTCTGTTGCGAGAGAGAGAGAGAGAGATGTGAATCAGCGCACAAGCAAAGAAACAAAAGCGAGCAAAATAAACCAGTAGCACTCTAAAAAGACAATAGCCTCCATTTTCAGGAACCAGCTCAGCCAGCCAAATCACTACCAGCGGGCACTTTAGTAGATTTTGCTGTTTAAGTGTTCACAGTTTTAAACAGGCAGAATTTTAATGTTGTATTCGCAGTGATAAAAGATTCAATATAGTAACAAATAAACACAGACAGGGAGACAAAATGTCGGAAGATGTTCCGATGAGCTGCTAATGTAAAAAAAGGAGATACCCTGTTATTTCATGAAGATGCTCAGTGGAGATGTGCGGCGCCGGTGAGCTGATGCTATCATCAGTCAGCCTTAGTTGGAACTAAATCTTCTTCGGCAGGTCGGTGTGTGGGCATAAGAGAGATACAGAGCCATAGATAGCAACTTCTGCTGGCCAGTTCAGACTAAAGAGCTTATATCTCTGTGTGTTTAGTCTACCCTATCTTTAGACATGTTCTCTTACTCAGTATTGTTTAGTTGTTTAAAATAGCTTTCCTGAGTTTTTTTGCCACGTTTAAGTAGGTTACATTTGGGTTAAAAGCAGGAACAGACAGACACAGTTATAGTTTGGTTTAGATTAATTATTTGTCCGGTCGATTGATGAGCACAAATGTAACTGTAGTGCACACTTGGTAAAAACCTCTCTGTGTTTCGGTCTCCTGTCAGCTGTGCGAGCTGCGGTGTCGCTTGGAGCGGGCAGAGGCGGAGCGTCAGGAGCTTCAGGATGAACTGCGGCGGGAGCGGGAGGCACGAGAAAAGCTGGAGCTCATGATTACTCAGTTGCAGCAGCAGATCATCCAGACCACCAGCAAGACCAACAGCATGCTGTCCTCTTCTATGGCCCAGGAGACCACAGCCAGCTAAACCCATTCACATCAAACATCACACTCGCGTGCCTGCAGCCCAGAACACGCCCCACCCGCCCCCCTCACATCCCCCTCTCAGCCCTCCGTCTCCCAGTCCCAAACACAAGCAGAATCAGCTTTGCCAGACAACAAGGACGGGGCTTATGTGTTAGTTTTTTATGTTTAAAAGACTTTAATATCTCTTTTATAATTTAACATCAGTTAAAAAAAGAAAAAATTTATGTTGTATCGTGTCGTCCTCCATTCTTAGACAGTATTTAAAACCTTTGTACGTGTTTTAATTTATAGTTTTGCTAATAGGCTGCTTATTATGGACACAAAAGAGGGACTTTGATTTGTCGTTTGTTTTGTTTTGGGGGGTTTTTACTCCTGGACTGGAGTGAAGAAGCTCCGGGGCAGTTGGGAAACTGAATAAACTGTTTGGGGGCCCCAAGGAGCCAACATAATCCTCAGAAAGACTTTTAAGAGCCAATGCGTTTGCATTCACCAGCCACAGCGGAAAATTAGGATAGGAACTTTGATATTAAAAATTGTACGAAAAAAGGCCATGACGAGAACTTGTCGTCCAGAACATTGCAGCCATTGTGTTACTCCATGAAGGTAAAAGGCTGGAGGATGGAGGGGGCCCCTCGAAGAGGCCCACTGGCTTCAGACGATAATCCTTCTCCTCCCTCTTTTCCTTTTTTTTCCTCTCTTACTTTTTTTTTTTTACCCCACCCTCTGTCTCTCTCTCATTCCTTGGCGCCTGCTGTCTGCTGGTGATTAGACGTTTCCTGGATGTTTTCGTTCACTGTGGAGCTGCACACGTGCACATGTTCGCCCTCTGTTGGACAAAAAGAGACACTGCAGTATTTGTGCCTCTTCAGTAAACTGAAACATGGAGAGTAATGTATTCCCTAGTTCTGTTTTATCTTGAAGAGAAACGTAACAGTCCTATAAGGTGAGAGGGGGTGCAGAGCATGTTGAGGAGAACCAGGTCTGATCCCAAATAGGGCTAAATTAAAGGGTCAGGGACAGAAATCTGTGCCAAGAGCTTCGGGGCCGGTTTCACGAAAGCATCCTAAGAAATCAGCTATTGCTAATGTACTTCTTCACCCCTATATTTCTGCCTTGTGCAATCCACAGATTTATTTTCCTGTCTGATACACGTCTAGGTGAAGTTTATTTGTACTTCATTTTAGTGTTAAAGTTACAGTTAACATCTGCACCAGCATGTATCTGCTGCTGTTATCATAAAACTATAGATTAACTAGATTAAAAAATAATATTTGAGAATTTCTGAGCTGCAGAGTCACTTTTAAAATGTTCCCAGGAATCAGAAAAAAGAGTCCTAATGATCTGTTTTTATTTGGAAGGGTATTATGAGATTATTAGAAGAGTGGTACTGATATATTAGAGTTATTTTATATTACTATATCCTTAATATCAAGAGGAGCAATTATATTACAATATTCTCCATTTTCCAAACTCTTCCTGAGATTTGGGCATTCAATACAAATTCTCAGCAGTTTTATAAAAAAAATTTCCTCCCATTCGAAAAGCTTTCGTGAATACGGCCCTGCCTGTGGTTCAGAGGAGCGTTCACATCTGTAGAGTGGAGGGAGGCAGCCAGGAGCGGAGGCTATTTTAGCACATTGCTGTACGCGAGGTGCCAGACGAGTTCCAGCAGCGTCTGGAGCTTCTTCTTGCTCACTTCATTCGCCGTCAGCCCCGACTGAGAACGCTCCACTCCTTCAGTCTGGCAGGAAGACAGGCGGAGTGTTTATCAGTAACAAATACAGAGATCTATATAATTTCTGACGTGACGTTTATAAGCTGACAAACAGAAAAAAGTCAAATAAAAAAAAAAAAAGAAGGTAAAGGAAAAAATCTTTAATCAACCATGTTGTAAATGCGTGCTTCTGTTAATCCCCACCCCCCCCCAAAAAAGAAAAAAAGAAATCTTGGAAATTTATTTAATGTATTAACTAATAGATTTATATACACTTTGTACATACAGTAGTCTTTAATATATGAATAATATGTCATTATAAAAAATCTTTAAAAAGATTATATCGGTCCCCTGATGAGGGAAGCTCACCGGGGCTTTTTTCTATGAGGTGTGAGATGCATGATGGTGTGAGAAGGGAAGGGTGAAAAAAAAATCATTACAGCTGTTTATTATTATTATTATTATTACTATTATTATTATTATTATTTAGTGGTTGCCCCTGAGAACATTGGGGGACTGTTTATGTTTGATGTGTGTCCACCATGTTACCATAACGAGTGACCGTTCATTTACATTTTACTACTTTTCGTATGAAAGGACGGAGAACGAGGAACGAGTTAGAGATGCTGCTTTGCTCTTTAAAAGGATTTTTATACTGTTCACATAACGAGAGATGCTCTAAAGAGCGGAGAGGCAGCGTGGGCTTTTTCTCAAAACATGTAATCGCTCTATTCAGGCTCCGCCCACACGAGTGTTCTGCCGTAGCTACCGTCGTGAGGTTGGGCAAGCTTTATAGAAGAATCCCATACAAGCTTCCTGTGTTATGACAGCCTGGTCACTTTTATTCAGGATGGTTTTGAGAGGTTGTGATTGGAGGATTGGAAAAGAGCTGTAACTGTTTTATTTACACCGGCTTCTTCATAAATGCTCTGTCTGAGGATTTGATCAGGACTTGTGAGGCGTCCTGAATGCCAGTCTTCTGCATATGAAGAGCTGCTTCTACAGCTCAGCTTCTACCGCTTCATACCAAGTGTTGGGACTCCTCGTAATTCAATTGTTTGGTTTTTACCCATGCAATGAAATTCTCAATGGGCTTGAAATGAAATTCAGTGGGGTTTTAAATGAGTGGAAACTGACGACTAACTTTAGGATGCTAGTGTATGTGTGTGAAAGACTTGGATTGGATTGGTACAGTCCTGAGTCCTATGTTCCATAGAAGAAGCCCCTTTCGTTTCCCTAAAGAACCATTCTTGTAACCAGACAAAAGACTTGATGGATGAGGTTCTTGAAAGAACCCTGCATTCTGTGGAAGTAATCACGGTTCTTCTCAGAAGAGAACCCGCTTTTAAACAGGGAACTCATCAGTCATACCGCATATCTTATAAGACCTACGGCTTCTTATTAGGTCAAATGGGATCCCATGATCTGTAAAGCTCATCCAACCGCACAGCAGTACATACACAGTGGGCGGAGCCTGGATCGATCATTTGTGGGCACTGGGAGGAGGGTTTTGGGGTGTCTGATGATGGAAATGCCTGACGTTGAGCCTGTTTTGGAGGATTTGCTTTGTTCCTGGAGTTGCACCCTCATCTATAAACACGTGATTGTTGAAGCCAGAGTTGAGAGCGTGTGTGCTAAAGCTTCTTAAATCAGTGTTTGGCTCCTGTAGGCCACCGTTACCTCTCCGGCCATCACTCTAATGGTGTTTTTTTTTTTTTAGAGGTATTTAAATGCATTTCTGAAGCTTTCTAGAGTTTGATTTGTACTGAAGCTATGAAAAGTTGTTGTAAATTGAATTTTTTGTACACAGGGGGGCGCCACACGTTCAAGATTAGCATCCCTCTTTTCTGTGGAAGCAGAGAAACTTTTTTTTTTTCTTGTTTATGTATTGAAAGATGTTCACTAATGCTGATTAAGGAGATAAGATATGTATAGGCTTGATATGATAATGATTATTATTATAAGCAGGATTATTATTACCCTATTAGAAAGAATCTAATATTAAAGACCTTTTTTTTGGAAGCTCAGTTATTTGTAAAAAAAACATGAAACGATAAAGGATAGTTCAGCTCTCACTACGATACGTTTAGCGTTGTTTAAAAAGATGGACATGTTAAAAATTGAATGATAAAGCAAACTTTTTTATGACAAGTGTAAAACACAACAGCTTATTGGCTAAATAATGACATTTGATTTTTTTTTTTTTATTATTGCCATGTCACGGAGACTTCTCCACATCATGTGTTTTGAAGCACACTCGAGTTGTTTACTGTTTACGGCTGTTGGTAAATACTCGAGAGCGTGCAAGTGTGATGGGAATGCATGAAAATGAGACTCCTACCTCATGTTGTGATATAAGAACTGTTTTGTAAAGCAGATCTCCTGTTTCTCCTGAGCGATATATTTACAGGTGTAAACACAAACGGACATGCTTTTAGCCGATACCTCAGTTGTACGTAGTTTTTGTTCCTTTCTTGAATCTTTTCCCCCGTTTCAGACTTTGTACATACGCCTTGTATAGACATTGAGCTTGGATTCAATTCAAGTAAAGTTCTGTAGTGTCACAGCTCGGTGCCTACGACTCTTTATTTCAATCAATCAATTAATCCATCAATCCATCAATTCATCAATCAATCAATCAGTCAATCAATATATATTTGTATAGCGCTTTCTACAACCAACATTGTCTCAAAGCAGCTTCACAGAAAATCAGTTTGTTATACAGGAACAGAAAAACACTGAGTTGATGTACAGACGTAGGAAGGGACACCGGGTCCAAACCCCCCCTTGAGCAAGCCAGAGGCAAATGTGGCGAGGAAAAACTCCCTTAGAGTAAGGAAGAAACCTCGAGAGGAACCAGCCTAAAGCACGGAACCCAGCCTCCTCAGGTCGATCCCGGATAAAGAGAAAACGACTGAACTAACAGGAACATGTATTAGATACAGTCTGTTTAATCCAGCACCGTAGTAACTGATTATTTCTCTTGTTGGACATTATGCACACATCTGCACATGGTCACAGCGTCTGTGGGTCCAATACAGATCTTTAAACTGGAAACCCAACCTTTTTTTCCCCGGCAAAAACGTTTTTAATGATTGTGAAGGTGGCTAAGATGTAAACAAAGTGACTGAGGGGGCTCAGCATTTACATTTAGCTGCCGCTCTTATCCAGAGTGACTTACAGGGTTATTCATATTACAGGTAGGCCAGTGGAGTGTTAGGAGTCTTACCCAAGGACTCTTACTGGTCTAGCACAGCATAGTCACCAAGGTCAGGAATCAAACCCCAGTCTCCTACATGGTGTGGTAGCTAAACCTACCAAGTCAGAACTGGTCACAGTGGTGGTGAATGGAACCAGACATCCATCTCTACCAGACATGCCCAGAAGGTTAGTAGGGAGTAGTTAGGAATACACTGCCTAAAGTCTGAGATGTAATTTTATGATAGTTTTGAGCAGGTTTTGGCCTTAAAAATCCATGCCTGGTGGAGGGATACATGCAGGGTGTTGTGAGGTAAAATAGTCCCCATAGAAAACTTAGTATTTCATGTGTTTCAGTATTTTACCGTCAGCATTCCATTTACAATTTGGGATTCATGTGTGGGTTCACTGGGGGGTTTGGGTAGTAAATGAAATAGCTGTGTTTGTGACGTGGACATGTTGACCCCGGGGTCCGGGCAATTTCACAAAGCAGGATTTGTCGGTTGGCCAGATAGCATAAACCCAAAGATGAGGACCATCCAGTGGGAATATCCCTCCACTCTTTTTCCATTGAACAGTCTTTGGGCTTCAGTTAACTAACTAACCTGAGAAGTCCTGGTTTGTGAAATGGCTCTTCGTGTCACCAGGGACACATTTCACACCAAAGCACTTTTGGAGAGTTGGAATTAGTGGTTAAATTCTATAATGTTAAATGTCATATATTAAAAGACAGGTCTATATGGGATGACTCATCACCTGCGCAGTCATAAAACTCAACCAAACTCATCTAAGTCAGTAACAGAACTGGAGTCCCAGCACAACTTTGTGCATTCTTAGGATCAAGAGAATGGCACCACAACTTCCATCTCGCTCCCTGGTAAACTGGGTGATGCAGCCCAGCCCAGCCCAGCCCATTTTGTTTCAGATGGTGGCCATAGCAGTGGCCTGGAGTTCCACAACCGGTTGGATGGCTTGCTTGCTCAGGGCAGCTCTGGGCACTCTCCGAATGTAAACTTAATTTGTTTAGATTACATCATATGGCTGAAATGGCTTAAAGGTCTTAAACAGAAACTGAAGTAGCTGCAAAATTAGTATTGGAAGTCTAATATAGATGTATATATATGTATTTACATACATACACCCACCAAAAAATACTGGAACAATAAATAATAATACATTTAGACTGATATGGGCAATATTTATTGAGCTACACCTACAGAAGTAGTGTCTCAGTACGGATTTGGGCGGTAAGCCACCATGCCAAAAGTCTCAGCATGGAGTGGTAGAGCGTTGAATATTCCCACACAGTTCCTGCGGATTTTGTGGTAGGGGTGAAGGTGGAGTGACGCATGACAACAAACCATTCAGACTTTGGTGCTGCCCACGGTGCCTCCACACACGGATTCAAAAATGAGACTGAAGATGACCCGCTGCTATTCCGAGTCACTCCGTGACGGTCTGGTACGACGCCATTGCAGTCTTTGGTGATGTTGACGTGGTTTTAAGGGCAGTCTTAGTAACAGTAGCCCTGCATCATGTAGCCCTCTGCCAATGGTGCTGGCTTGATGACTCATAGATAGATAGATAGATAGATAGATACTTTATTGATCCCGAAGGAAATTTAGCAGCCAGTAGCGGTTTCACAAAAAACGAACAGCACAGATACACATAATAATACAAAAATATAAAAATAAAACAGTGTTGTGCAGTATGAGAAACCTAAAAGGGATGTTCAGTAACGGCAGCAGTATTACTAACTATTAAGGTATAGGCTATAGAACTATACATACAGCGAGTCACTATCTACGGATATGTTAATATAAATATATAAATATATCTCACTTGGTAAGGAGGCAAAGAAAATAATAATGAAGTACAAAACAGGCTGTAGTTGCAAAAGTGAGCAAGGGACGCAGTTATCAGCAGATAAATGAACAGAATGAATTAACATCAGAAACATGATATTTAAGTGGAGTTGAGTGTCCAGGAGTGCAGATGTACAGTATATACAGTAAGTGTCATGGAGGGCATCACTGCTTGCCGAATGTCTGCGGTGGGTCACTCAGTGCATATTGGAGAATCCGTCGGTTCTCCCTCTGTTCTCCCTCCCAGATCCTTCCCTTCATGTCACGGCCTCCAGTAAAGTGCTCAAGCAGCTGTTGGAGAGCTAGAGCTCGTTTTATTATGGCAACGCATTGCGTATTATGGCCGCTTGTCTTCTCTACAGATGCATTGCAAACTGACAAAATTAACATATGATCAATCAATCAATCAATCAATCAATTAATGAAAAACGTATCTTTTTTTTTGGACTTTTTACTTTGAATGCATCATTTTAAACACAGCAGCTGCTTTAAACACTGTGTGATAATTTCATGATGAACTGACCAACAGAAATGGCCCAGAATCACTTGGAAAGAAGTCTGGTTCCATTGACTTCCATTCAAACTAAACTAGGTCTTTGCCCTCTCCTGTAAAGTTGCCATTCTGGACATACACAATATAACATCACTCGTTTGTCATACTCCGTCTGACTTTCAGACCCTCTCCATTAAAAACACATTACATTAATGAAAGCAAACAAGCCCTGAACAGTGAGCTGAAACTAATCTTTGTGTCTCTATGCGGTCTGTAAGTACGACCATCGTGTTCCTGTTTACGTGCTAACCACGCTTAATGGTGGTTTAGCCACGCTTAATAACCACGCACGTTACTCTCTTTCCGGCAAGCCAGACCGAGGGATGGTGCAAAAACAGAAGTACAACGATTTAACCGTCAGCAACAGCAGCTACAACCACAACTACCAAACCCCAGCAATGAGAGGAAACCAGAGAGCAGTCAACATTCGATACAAACATTTGTTTACTCTTCCAAACATTGTCCGTCCCTGCCAGCAGTAACACCGAACACCAGTGCAGCTTTTCTGTTTATGTTTATTTACAAAGTTCACAATTCATTATATCAAGATCACCTTATAAAACTATACATACAGATGAATATGGCCAACATATGATTATATATGAGTTCCAGAACTGTACGTTCATTCTGTTTCTGCTTCAGTCAGTAATTATGAAATAGTTTGGCGCTTGGGATAATGCAATCATGTATTTTCCCTTACTGTAGCTCCTACAGCTGTATGTGAAACTTTCCAGATTACAGATTTCCCGATTCCATGTTGTTGATTTTGAAAGTAGGATAGTTAGATTCTCAGTTAGCCGGATAACTCTCAGAAGCCCAAAGATAAGGACCATCCAGTGGGAATATCCCTCCCTTCTTTTTCCATTGGGCTTCAATCATAAAATTCATGATAGGTTCGTCTGGTGGAGGGATACATGCAGGGTGTTGTGAGGTAAAATAGTCCCCATAGAAAACTTAGTATTTCATGTGTTTCACTATTTTGGGATTCATGAAATAGCTGTGTTTGTGACTTGGACATGTTGACCCCGGGGTCCGGGCAGTTTCACAAAGCAGGACTTCTCGGTTGGCCAGATAGCGTAAACCCAAAGATGAGGCCCATCCAGTGGGAATGTCCCTCTGTTCTTTTTCCATTGGACAGTCTTTGAGCTTCAGTTAACTGACTGAACTAAGAAGTCCTGGTTTGTGAAATGACTCCTCCTATCACCAGGGACACATTTCACACCAAAGCACCTTGGGAGTGTTGGAATTAGCTATTAAATGATTTAATGTTAAATGTCATATATTAAAAGACAGGTCTACATGGGATGGGATGATTTTAATTAAATAATTTAATTTAATTGTGTTTAAATATATAAATGATATATAAATAATTGTGATTATAAAACATGTGGCTTAAAGGTACATTTTAACACAACCGCATCTCTTAATAAGCTCCAGGGTGGAACATTCATTCTGTCTTTACTTCAGCCAGTAATTATGAAATAGTTTGGCGCTTGGGATAATGCATTAATGTATTTTCCTTTACTGTAGCTCCTACAGCTGCATGCGAAAGTTTGGGTGTTCCTTGCCAGATTCCATGTTGTTGATTTTGAAAGTGATTTTGATAATTAGATAATAACACATCTTCTTGGAGAGGGGGTAATAGTAGGGAATATTGGGAAATTTTCCCAACGTGTTAAATTCGTCTAATGAAGAGGAATGTCGGCAGAAATGATGTTTTCCCTCTTACGTTCACTTCTCTTTGGAATCCCTCCTTGGAATTAAAGCGCTTGATTGGACTTCTCCTGTCTCAAAACTGTTGAACGGTCATTCACTGTGGTTTGGTGTGGTGCTCTGTTCTAGAGAAACTGTTCACAGTGGTGGTGTACGGAACCACAAGCCTCTGAAAGCTCCTTCACAGAAAGGTATTACGTTAAATGGTTGTGAATACGCCGTCTGATGTCTGAGACCTCGTTCATGTTTTCTTAGAAGACTTTGGCCTTGAAATCCATTCACGGCGGAGGGATACATGCAGGGTGCGCTGAGGTGAAGTCCCCAATGAAAACTTAGCGTTGTCAAATTTTCCACTATTTTACCATCATCAACATTCCATATGTAACTCTGGAGACTTGTGTAGGTTCACTGGTGGGTTTGGATAGTAAATAAAATGGCAATATTTGGTTTGTGCACATGGAATAAAGGAATCTAAGACCCGTATCGTATAATCAACCAAAGCAAACCACTCTGAAGGACTCTTGTTTACATCTCAATCAATGAGTTGTGCAGACAACAAGAAACTATACGGGCAGGTCCCCTTTACAGGCCTTCTTTCCTGTGTGCCCCCCCCTGCATTCACTTGTATATGACACAAAGCATCCCCAAACAAAAACCTTTCCATCATGAACGGCCTGTAAAGGTGCAGCAGGTGTTCGTAGTGTAAACAGTTTCCTGTGGATGTGCGTGTGTAAATCTGTGCCCACAAACTGTCTGAATGTTCAGGGCAAGTTCAGAACGGAAGCAGTTCTGTTGGTCCTGGTGCTGCATTGAATATACTCTATTGACTTACATTGCACAACATGTGCATCATCCGCGCACACATAAAACCCACTTCTGCTTGATAGACATTGTGATTGAGCAAGTAGGCGTTACTTGCTCAATCACAATGTCTATCAAGCAAAGACAGCCATTTCACCACAATGAAAATCTTAAAAAACAACTTTTCTCTGGGGACTATTTTACCGCACCACTCCGGGCCTGTATCCCTCCACCAGGTATGGATTCTGAGGACAAAATCTCCATGATTCAATGTCTCAGACATCAGGCAGCATATTCATAACCATTTCATCGACCATTTCAACTTTCTGTCTGGCCAATTGTAAGGTGGATGTCTGGTTCCATTCACCACTGTAAACAATTCTGCCTAGAACAGAGCATTTTACAGCAAACCATTCTGAATGGACTTTGTGTGGATCTCATCCACTTAATGACTTCAAACGGGCTAAAGTCAAGCAAGTCATGCGCTTGTGCTCTTGAGCAAGCTGTAAAACATGCATATTTGAGTTTTAGGCTCATTTAGTCATGTAACGGCTTTTCCCTCCCTTTTAGTGAACTGCACGAGTTTGAGGAAGTCATGTAAAAATGAATTCCGGCAGTTTTTGGTACACAAATGCTCAAAAATACAACAAGTACAAGAAAACAATCTTGGCTGTGAAAGTCCCTTGAAAGTCCTTTATGTGGCGTTTCCAGAATTTTGTCCATTATTGTTCTGTTGCTACATGGCTTCTAATTCGCCAACTTCTCAATTCCATCTTAAATGGTGTTGCTCTTACATTCAGGCGCTTGAGATGAGAAACCAGAAACCAATCTGTAGCCTGTGTTTTATAAATCTGAGTGATACAGGTGCTCAACTTTCAAGTCTATATCATCACTGTCCTAAGAAAACCATGTATCTTCATTTTTTGCTGATTTTTGATTGTATGCGTCATTTAAACCTATGAGCTGCCGTTTACATTGGGTGAAAATGTCATGTTAAATAGACCAACAGGAATGGCCCAAAATTGCTTGAGAAAAATTCTGGTTCCATTTACTTACCCTGAAATTAAACCAGGTTTTTGCCCTCTCCTGTAAAATGATAATTTTGGTGACTCTTGTTTTTTGGGCAGTGATGATACGCTACACATTGCATAAGCAGCCTTAAATTTTACCACTCTTACAATACTTTTACCTCAGAAATCCAACAAAAGTCTTCACTTGTGCAATAAATATGTGAAATTAAATTTTTTGCTCATATTCCTACCTGCCAAGCTTTCACAAAATGCACATACATTAAGTCCTTGTCTTCACGAGCCGGTTCATTTGATTTGCCCGCCCTTGTAAAGCAATGGGTCCGTAAACATAAACCTGCTCTTTCTGTATTTTTGCCCTCTTTCTGTGAGCACCACAGACACGAGCAGCTCTTCAGAGTGAGCGTGATGTGGAAGCTGTGCAGCAGGCATAGCCAGGGTACATTCATATCCAGGTAGCATGGTATCTCCACCTGGAAACCCACCAGGAATGCCAGCAGCACTAGAAAGGAGCTCCAGGTGCTGAGGAAGGCACCTGCCGAACGTCTCAGCCGGGCTCGGCTCTGAAACCATCTCCCCATTTCATCAGGCACAGATGTGTAGAGCAGAACGGCGGCCAATGCTAGAAGCAGTACGGCGGCCACCTGGATGCTTTGAGATCTGCTGGTCAATTCACATTGCTCCTGAAGAAGGTCTTCCATTATCGGGCTTGAATCAGGTCTCCAGAAGATGTAGAGCGTGGCGGGAACCCAAAGCAAGACCGTTCCCCAGAAGTATGCGAGTTTCCGAGGCCAGCGGACTTCCTCCATGGTGGACGCTGTGGAGTAGGTGTCAACCCCTATAAGGATGAAAGCAGGCCAGTGCAGGACACCACAGATGAATCCAACCACCTGGACTAGAAGGCAGATGTGGTATTTGGTGAAGCGCATACCAGAGATGGAAAAGTCCTCCAAGAGGAAGATCTGAGTGACCATGACATCCAGGAAAGTGTCCATCAAAGCCAAAGAAATGCAGAAGAACCCGGAGAAGGTTCTCACCATGTGGGGCCATTGTATGAGAACCACCAGCCAGTTCAGCAATGCCTTCAGCCACAGCAGCAGCAGGAGAGTGGGGATCGAAACCTCCATAGGCAGGTCACCAAACAGCTCTGAAGAGCTCTGAGGCTGCTCCTCGTTTGAAAGTGCACTGCTATCGCACTGGACACACCCCGTACAAAAAGAGGTCAGACCTGACTGGTGAAGGCGTATGAGCAGACCCAGCCTGATTTAATGTAAATTGTTTTGAATGGAACCTCTAATCCATGTGCAGTTCCTCACACGCTATAAAAGTGGCTGTTGTGTTCAGACACGCCTTTTTCTCTAGAACCCTTAGAAAATGAAACCTGACGTATCCCAACAACATGTGGTACATCAACAGCAGACAGTGTACTAGTGCTTACAATGCATTTCTTTATTCTCGGCTCTGAAAGCTTTTGTTTCCTCAACTCCGTGGACAGTTTGTTCACACTTAAGTTTATTCATGTTGTGTTTTTAAGCGCCAGATATTTCTCAATGATACATACCTGGTACCTGTGGCTGTTTTCCCACTTTAACCAACACACGCCTGTTGATGTTTGATGTTAACTTTGTTTGTTTTTTTTCTTTCTCTCTTTATCTGTGTTCCTACTGTTTGTTTATTTTATTCCTCTGTCTTTCTTTTTCCAAGTGGCTTTGCTGCTTGCCAGGGCACCATTGTAAATTGCCTGGTTAAACTAAAGGTTAAATAAAAATTTAAAAATATATAAAAATAAATGTAATAAACTCAAAGAGCACATTCTAGTGCCTTTAGCACGCCATGCGCTTTCCAAACCATCATAGCTAAAAAACACCCAGAAGAACATCCATCCGAAGCTCATGGCTGCTGACTGTTGGGACAAGGTCTGTGTAGCTGTCGCAGAAAATGGGTTGCATTACTAATATTTAAACTTTCCTTATTATGTGTTCTTGTGCACTGGTATTGTATCTGTATTTTCAAATATATTTTGCACAATGTTCGGCAGAATAGTGACACCTACTGGTCAGGCCTGGGAACATGATATTCTGTGGTCATGTGATTAGACGAACGGGAGTTGGTGCACATACATGGGTTGGACAATGAAACTGAAACGCCTGTCTCATGGCTAAATTGGACCAGCCTGGTGGCCAATCTTCATTAACTGCACATTGCACCAGTAAGAGCAGAGTGTGAAGGTTCAGTTAGCAGGTAAGAGCTCAGTTCTGCTCAAAATACTGCAATGCACACAACATTATGGGTGACATACCAGAGTTCAAAAGAGGACAAACTGTTGGTGCACGTCTTGGTGGCGCATCTGTGACCAAGACAGCAAGTCTTTGTGATGTATCAAGAGCCACGGTATCCAGGGTAATGTCAGCATACCACCAAGAAGGACGAACCTCCACCAGCATCACGTAGTGACCTGGCCACTATCCTGCAAGAAGAATGGCTTAAAATCCCTCTGACCACTGTGCAGGACGCAGTATATGTCATTCCCAAGACCAACTGACGCTGTATTGGCCGCAAAAGGAGGCCCTACACCATACTAATAAATGAGTGTGGTCTAAAACCAGGTGTTTCGGTTTCATCGTCCAACCCCTGTATATTGCCTGAATCGCTGAGAGCTATACATGGACTGGAGTGTTTTAGCCAGTGAAGAGTACCAGTTGCATTGAAGATTGTAACTTCTCCTAATTTCCGGTCAGAAGGTGCACAAGGTATGTTGTTGTTGTTACAGTTCATCCTTTGCACTTTTATTATTTTCCAAGTTGATAGAATTGCAAGCTACAAGAGCTACTTTTTATTTAACATGTCAAATGAACCTCAGCAACGAAATAACTTGGACAAGGTTACATGAAAGCAGACCAAAGGATTTCCAATGGAGCAACCTCACTTCATCCGAGGTTCATATTCAAGCTAACGTTTCCTATGATTGATCATGATTCAGCGTGTCCATTAACGCTGCACAGAAATTGTACATTGGAGCATTGGAAAACAGTCTTTACCCTTACATTAATAATGCATTCAGCATCAAAGAGCCGTTTTATACCCTCCTGCATCTGGTATGTGTTCTGTAGATGCAGTGTTGTTGAACATGGCTCCAAATAGAGAAGCTGAATTTGAGGGGAAACTGCAACATCAGCTTAAGACTCATTAATTCTCATTTACGCTCCCGTTTTGGCTAGTGAAAATTCAAATTCAAGAGCTCTATAATATAGCTTCTACTAAGAAAAACTGCTTCCAGTTACCTGACTGCAATTTTACTAGCCATGATATCGAGTACACATACTATACAGCTAGCCTGACTAGGCATATTGCCTACTGTACATATAGTTAATACAACTTTTTGTTATTTTTATTCTACCATTGATTCACATGAAATTCCATTCCCACTTATCCAGAATTCAGTTTTTACTAGTAAAAAAATCCATATTTGTAATTGTAAAATTTTGAAATTTTAATTATAGAAATATATCGTCGCTGTCCAATGAAAAACATGTAACTCCATTTTTGTCCATTTAGACTTTTATGCATCTTTTGAAAACAGCAGCTCCTGTTTACCCTTTGTGGGATTTGCATGATGAATGGACCAACTGAAATGGTCCAAAAGTGCTTGGTAAGACGTCTGGTTCCATTGACTTACATTCAAATTGAATGAGGTTTTTGGCTTCTCCTGTAAAGTTGCCATTTTGGAGATACCTGTTTTTCTTTGAATAGCGACGATATATAGTCTTATTTTGATCAGTAAAAAAACTGAGCAGTAAAAACACTAATGCAAGAAATCTTGGTAAAACATAACCTATTGATGTACTAAAGTTAAATAATATATCAGGTAACATAAATGAACATTAAGAATATTTAACTAACGTTAAGTGAATACGTAACAACTGTTACAACTGTAAAGATATAGTTGTTACATATTTACTTAACATTTATTAACAACTGTAACCATTGCTGATGTGTTATTTCATGTGCTCTAATGTATTACTTCACGTTAGTTACCGATATCTTTAATATTCAGAAGTTAAGGCTAGTTAGAAATATGCTATAGAAATATGTGCAGATTTTACTTTGGTAAAAGTAAATGTAGAATTATACCTAGTCAGAATATAGTGTAGCAGTAACTATCTGTAATTATCTTTTTGTGTATGTGAGATATGCAGATACACATTTTAACTAGTATTACAGATGAACATTTTAGTGAGTAATAATTAAAAAGATCGTAACTAAAGTTAAGACTAGTTCTAACAGCAATACAGATATCTCCAATGGCGGCATTTACTGTTCTAATTCTTAGAAATCAAAGTTTCAGATCTTTTCAGTGGTTTCATGAACACAGACATTTCATGCAAATTCATGAGACTGACACCAGGTGCAAAAGACAAATCAGTGTGGTAGTGCAGAGGTTTGAGGAACAAGCTGACTGATTATGGCTCAGTGTTTTCCAGGTAGTCCAGGCACCAGTGGCACTTCTCACTCACAGTCCAATTTACTTCCTTCAAATTCTTTCTTCTGTTGTTCCTTGATATAGTGAGCTTAGTAAATCAGGCGCAGTTGTTACTGGTTTATTTTCTCTCTGTTGTTTGTAATATTTATCTTTTTGCAAAAAGACGGCAAAATAAAAGTCTCTGTGCATTTCAAATCTCCTCTTTTTGGTGATAAAGCTGCACAATACAGAGCAGCCAATGAGAACAGTCTTAAAGGCACCGAACATCCTGTTTTATGTATGCTAAGGGGTCATTTGAAAAATGAACCATGACTGGTAACTACAAAGCACGCAACTGTTTCACATCCAGGGGAAATAGAAACTAACTTTTACAAATGCTTTTCTTTATGGTTTTGTGGCTAGCTAGGCTGACTTCCTGATCACTAAAGTCAACGGTCATTCTATAGTTGGTGCAATGCCTACATTAGAAACTATGGCTTAAGGCTACAGTGAGGTAGCAAGAACAAATATGGTGGAAATATGAAAAGCCACCACGGTAGCGAGGCTGCTTCCCCATTCTCAGAAGTGTGTTTTTGAATTATGTAGATCTGTTAACATTTAAAATAGCCTGCTTTCATAACTAACTACATACCAGGTATACTGCATGTACGAATTGTCGTATGGTATGGTGTCACATTGCAAAATGTTTTCATTGTTTTATTCACACCAAAATTAAACTGAAATCTGAATACGTGTTTGTGCCTGTGTGATCCTATCGCACTCTCCAACACATGACCCAACCTGTTCCTCCAGTAAGAGCTCAAGAGATAAAGCATAAGCAGCCCATCCTAAAAGAGTGAGGAATCCAACCGGTCTGGCTGAGGAGATGTCTTTGTGTGAATGAATGGATGAGTAATGCCATGTGGTGATGTGTGTTTGCAATTGCGAACAACTATTTGCTTCTCTGACTATGCCAGGTAGAGTTCGCACTGCACGGATCATGAAAAAGACGTATTTAGACAGGTATAACACTGCTAGCTGTAACACCACTGAATATAACACTGCTAGCTGTAACACCACTGAATATAACACTGCTAGCTGTAACATCACTGACTATAACACTGCTACTGAATATACACCACTGAATATAACACTGCTAGCTGTAACATCACTGACTATAACACTGCTACTGAATATACACCACTGAATATAACACTGCTAGCTGTAACATCACTGACTATAACACTGCTACTGAATATACACCACTGAATATAACACTGCTAGCTGTAACACCACTGAATATAACACTGCTAGCTGTAACACCACTGATTATAACACTGTGAGCTGTAACATCACTGACTATAACACTGCTAGCTGTAACACCACTGATTATAACACTGCTAGCTGTAACACCACTGAATATAACACTGCTAGCTGTAACACCACTGATTATAACACTGTTAGCTGTAACATCACTGGCTGTAACAGTGCTGGCCATAACACCACTGAGTGTAAAGAAGCTGTAAGCCATAGGAAAAGCAGTAAAACAAAACATCAGAATTTTTATTGATTAATGTGAGGTTAATTTATGGTATTGATTTATTGACTTACGACTGTAAACCTTTACAGAGTGCTGAAGAAAAACTGTTGCCTTACAACAACACTGACTTGGAATTAATTGTTTTGCCCTCAGATGACATTTGTCTGCATTTCCGTCTCTATGGAAATAAGTTTGTCAGTTTAATGTATTGTTTCCCACCCTGTCTGTGTTTTATTGTGTACAGAAGGAAGTCAGAGTGAAACAGAAGAGGTGAAAGAGAAGTACAGTCCTTTTAGTTAATAGGTTTATAATAAGCATTGCAGTCAGAAACATGCAGAGGCCTGTAAAGGTAATGATGCAGTGGGGAAGGAAATCCACACAAATAACACAGAAGTCCTTTACTGTTAACCTCTTGAGACCCGGACTTGCTTGGTGTGCAGTTTTAATTTCTCTTTTAATGTCTCAGGAGGTTAAGGTAGGGTCATGTCCAGCCTCAGATCTCCAGTTTTACACTACGACTACATATTCATGATGAGCGGACCAATAGAAATGAGCCAATGTTACATGAAAGCAAGTGTTATAGATATCGCAGAGGTTTAATATGCAGTTCAAGTAATGTAATAACATTGCAACCATCCCCTGGTTGTGCCAAAGACCATAGTGTGAAGGAAGTAGCTGACTCTGCAGGTGTATGGAAGCGTATGGTCATACGGGTCTACCAGCAGTGGCTAAAATCCCAGTCTACAGGAAATTCTCCTCAGAATTGTGCTAGGGAACGCATCCACTAAATCAGCTGCGCAAATCCTTGATGCAGGAGTGTCTGAACATTGATGTGGCCTACATCCAGAAATCAAACCGCAGCTGTAGCAGGTATTACGCGCTATTAGGTACTTTTAGTCACACGTGACTCAATGTTTCTCCAGGCAGATGTTCACCATTGTTTCTGAACCTTCTGTTATGAAGTTGGCAGATGCTTATTTCAACATGACCGTGGCAAGGGAGATTCTGCACATGCAACAGCAGCGTGGCTGTGTAATCAGACAGTGTAAAGTGCAAAATATGACAGCTGAAGACTTGTTTAACTGATGAATGACAAAACATACTCCTTCAAAACTGCGTTAATTAGTGTCTTCAGGGGTAAACAAGTTCCCGTTTACTGAACACGCCCCTGGTTCCACAGTAAAAATGACAATGGGAGACAACGCTAATGGTGACTCGTTTTGCTTCTGTTTATATTACTTATTTTGTTTTCTGCCAAACATTGTGTCTTGCCAAAAGCAGTTGCCAGTTATTAGAGTAGTAGCTCGCCAAGGGCTTCAGAGATTGTTGTGCTTACTCTTCATTTCATTGGCTACCTGTCCTAAAATGAACTTCTCTTTATTGTGATTGACAACAAATTAAAAGTGCTACTTCACTCTCTCATGCCGGACTGATGGAATGTCATTGGGACTCACTGTTGCCTCTTGAGGTACAAAGTAGTATTGCCAGGCAGGATGGGCTGTAGCTATATGATTAGCATGCTAGCTTTACAGATTCTCTTCAATGGGATACACAGGCTTCTTTGACCTGCTGTCAAAACAGGTATTTCTTCACATTCTGTTGATAATATTAATTAATACTGTAACGATTTACACTAAAAATCATACATATTCTCTTTTAATGGTGTCACTAAAAGCTCTCAGTCAGGCCCAAGTTCTTGGTACGTTGACACTTTTCACTCAGTTTTACCCAATAATAGAGATTTTTCAGCTCCTGAACCACATCGCATTGCCAAGCCTGGTAGTTCTTATGTCAAGTTCCTATCTTATGTCATTCTCAAAGAACATACACTATATGGACACAGTGTTGGAACACACCTCTTAGTCATTGAGTATAAGTGTATAAAGGCAGGCAGCATGCCTGTACAAACATTAATGAAAGAATTCAGGTGTGGTACTCTAATAGGTTGCCACCGTTGCAACAAGTCAGTTTGTGAAATGTTTTTAATCCCAGATATTCCACAATCTACTGTGAGTGGTATTATTAAGAAGTGAAATCATTAAGTTAGATGACGTTTAGGGTGGGCTCACAGAGTGGTGAGGTGCATAATGCATATCAAAGTCACCAACGCCCTGCTGACTCAGTTCCAAATCTCCACTGGCATTAACATCAGCACTGTGCACTGGGAGCTTCATGGCATGGGTTTCGTAGATGGAGCAGCTGCATGGATGACTTGCCAAGCACTGGTAGTCTGGTGTAAAGCACATTGCCATGTGTTCTGTGTAGTGATGAATCACACTTCTCTATCTGGCAGTCTGATGGAGGAGTCTTGGTTTGACGAATGCCAGGAGAATGTTACATGCCTGACTGCTTTATGCTGACTGTACAGTTTTTTTTAAAAAGAGCTAAATTACCCTGGTGTGGTATGTACCCTGGTGTGGTATGTACCCTGGTGTGGTATGTACTCTGGTGTGGTATGTACATATGTTTTTACATTGCTCCAAAACATATCCGTCACTGACAACTCCAGTATGGAAAGTAAACTGCACTACACAGCCTGTTTTGAATTTGTGGTTTGAATGATGTCACAAATACCAGCACATGCCAGCCTGTTCGGCCTACAGCAGTTTGACCCGCCCACTAGCACTGGCTGTATTCGACATGACACACATCTATACCACATATTACAGTAGTACATACTGTATCTGTATATGTCCTCTGTGTGTAGTATACAGTACAGTAGCAAGTTCTGACCTACAGTGTAGTATACTAATACAGTCACATGACCAGTTACCTCACTAGCTGCTGCTAACGCTGCTCAGTTCACCTGAAACACGTTTAGCCTAGCTGTTAGCTAGCCTCGGCTATTTCACTCTAAAACTGATCCTCTAAAGTTAATCTCTAGAGTTAATCTTTTATTAATCTTCAGACCTGTATATTTTAACTTTCTGAGGCTCATTCTGATGAAAACATACCCCACTACAGTCACTACACCCACATTTACACTTGGAGTTGGCTGCATTTTGCTCTCCAGGGTTACCTGCTGCCATTCCTTGGCTGAAGCAGGCTGAGAGCTTACTACATACATTGGGTGGATTTAGTATGTGAGTAGTATGTAGTATGACATTTTGAATACAACCACTTAAATTATAAAGATTGCGGCTCTGAGCTTTGAGTCTTAAAAATATTAAGGGCTTTTTCAAATGGATGAGATCACATAGAAATGAACTGAATCTCTTGATCCGATTTTTTTCCATTTTGTCTGTGTATGAATTAATATATAACAATATCAGGAGCCCTCCAAGGGGCCAAATACTTACTCATGTATTCATTTAGTCTTCCCGATAGTTTATAAGAGATCCTTTCAAAAGTGGCCACTCTCGCCATCTCAGCGTCCCGATTTTTAATTGCTTACTTCAGGCTTAACAGGGTGACTAACGGGGCGGCATGCTCACCATGTTTTGTTTTGTTCTTTTCATTCATCAATAATAAACAATAAACCTTATATAGAGGATCATCAATAATCTACCGATAAGCGGTAACCGCTGGTAAGGACGAATTGTTAAGCTTTAGCCTAAACTAATGTGTACACATTTGTTGTCTACTTTAGAGAGCTCCACAGAGTAATGAAACAGCAAGTTTAATTCAAATTAAGATTGTTTTTGTAATAGATTGTAAAATTGTAATTTTGTTAATAAATAAATAAATAAATAAATAAATAAATAAATAATATAGCGACATTGCCCTTTAAAATAACCGCATTATTCCACCCCCAGCTTGTTTGCCGGCAGTGCGCTTATTGGTGAACTGCTTGTGCCGTTTGACCTGCTAGCCAATCCAAGCTGATACAACGGATCAGATTAGCCAATCGTAACCGTCGGAGGGCGGGACTTCCACGAAAACGGGTGGGAAAACAAATAACAGCCTTGTTCCGGCGTCTAGGTCCTGCTAACGGTGAGCTAGCAAATCACTTTATAACAAGAAAATTTGAGTTTTGTAACGCAGTCCTTATATTTTTGTATATTTCATTATAAAATTCCGATAGTATGGTTTATGCGAGCTAGCTGTCTTGACTGTCGGGTCCGGTTAACGAGAGGAAGCTGCTCCACCTAGCCATGTAGCTTAGCTTAGCTAATACACCTTCGAGCTGAAGAGTCCGGTTAGCATTAGCTGTTATTATTGCTGTAGTACACCTTTTATAATTACAGTTTTATTGTGAATTGTCTTCTTGACAAGTAAGAGAGCCTCGTTGCCATCCTATATGGCCTGTTATTAAAGCACAAGCGGTCAAAGGAGGCCACAGTTATGTTTAGCTAATTATTGTTAATATTATTTGTACATAAGGGAAAATAATGACTTTAGGAGATGTAACCGTAACTAGCTAACTTGGCTACCAAGTACAAAGAAAAGAAGGTCCAACAAAGCTCCTAAACCAACAGAATGACATTTACCCCCCTATTTACATCAGCCAATTGGAACAATCAGAGCAAAGAATTATGCTTAGTTTGAATACACCTCACAAATGTCATCATGAGGAAGTATATTTTCAAGTGGGGAATATCCAGATTAAAAGTCAGTGAAATCGGATCAGGAGATTCAGTTCATTTCTATGTGATCTCATCCATTTGAAGAAGCCCTTAGTATTTTTAAGACACAGAGCCCAGAGCTGAAACAGGCTTTATAATTTCAGTGGTTGCATTCAAAATGGCATACTACACACTACTCACATACTAAATCTACCCAATGTATGTAGTATGCGAGCAAATTGTAAATCTGTAAGGAACTTAAGATCACTGGATGGTATAGTAATCCAGTCAGAGGGGAAAAAAAGTACAATCTGAGAATTTACCAGTCCAGTCTTTAATCAGGGTGAGGATTGGTTGGCTTGAGTTTCTCATGTTGACTTTTTTTCTCTCCCTGTGTTTAGAATGGAGGGTGTGGAGGAAATAGGCTCCTCCAGAAAACTGGAATTTGATGGAACCGGCACTGGTGCCAGCCGGCCAACCAGAAGGGGGAAATCTCCAAGAAGACGGAGAGAGGGGAAAAAATCTCACCGTAGGGCAAACGGTCCAAGCTGTCCAGAACGAGCAGGAAATGACCAGCGAGTCGAAGAACATGGGTCTTCAGAGACACCGGTGACGTTGGAGGACACGAGCGAGAATTCGCCTAAAAGACTGGATCGATGCAGGTTTGGATGCATCTAGTTTTATGGTTTTGTTTTGTAACTTAGCATGTTAGTTTTTAGGGATTTATCAGTGCATCATGAAACTCACCTTTCACCACTATTTAATTTGACTCGATTATTTTGGAGCTGGTTATGTATGTTTTGAATTATGCAACAATTGATACAATGTTGATACAATATTTAGGGCTTATACTCTTTACTGTACTCTTTACTATACTCTTTTCTATACTACTTTGCAAAACTGTTGTCTAAATGAAATAAATGCTAGAAGATGTCAGAAAGTAACATATTTCATTTTATATAAAAATATGTCAAGCATATTTGGACTTGTTATTGAGATACATAATATCACAGTATGTCATGGGAAGCTTCTTGGAGTATCATTGGGATCATCATTTCTTCTCATAGACTTCTGCCTTTTTTCTGCAGATCTAGAGCAATTCACTCTAATCTTATTCCATTGTAAACCAATCATGAAAGTAGTACAGTTGCCTCTTAGCATGAACAGGTTCTGCTGTCATTCAGTAAAGATCTGATGAGTATAATGTATAACTGTTTCTGTTTTGTTTTCCCAGACGAGCACATTTTCTTCATGGACCGTATCCCACCACTCACTTCGGACCCAAAGCCTGCATCCTCCCCAACCCAACATCAGTCATGTGAGTATTACTGTGTCTACCTAAGCAAAAACACTTCAGCAAAAATCAGTGAGGGAACATTTCATTTTTTTTGTATTGTATTTTATGCATCACAAACAGTCATAGTGCATCTTTACACAGTCATTTTCCAACCTCACTTTTCCCCTTAAAATTGAACAGGCATTTTGACCCTTTAATTAAGCAGGATTTTTTGTGAAGAGAGTGGTTTATTTCCCCCTTAACCTAGTAACTCAAGGAGGAAGTTCAAAATCTAAAGATCCTATAATGTTTAACAGATCGCTGAGTTACTGTATTGTTTATTGTGAGAGACACTGAACTGGCAAAAACACGCATGTGACCCTGGTGGCAAACAATAACTAACACACTTCTTTCTTTCTTGTTTGCTTCTCACGTATTAGAGCCAACCTGAAGTCAGAATGAACCTTAGTCAGTTGATGTCATCTGTCACATTAAACAGAATCCGTTGTTTCGTATCATTCAAAAATTAAAATTATCATTCTTGAAATGAAGTGTAGTGCCCTAATGGCTAAATGCCATTTGATATTCTGTTTAATTCAGCTGCTGTATTTTAGCAGACTGGGAGATTTTATACTAACCAAGATTATCTGAGTATGTTTCCGTTACCCTTTCTTCGCTCTCAGAGCAGGCATTAGAATGATCACTCATAATCATTTCACGATCGGTTGGAAAATAACTGCTTATGAGTTCACCTTGTTAATACAGTAAACCCAAGATTATATTAACAGATTCATGCTGTGCCGTGAGACTGTGTGTTTATTTATTTATTTATTTATTTATTCATTTATTTATTTATTTATTTACTTGTTTATTTTAATTTGACATGTCGGTAAAATTGGAACTCCTGGTGAATAAGCTTTAATGAAAAGGCCTATTCTTAAAGCTCAAAGCTCATATTGTGTTTGATTTCACATTGTCTACAGACTGGTTTGGGTATTGAATGCAGCTGTTGATTGACACTGTTTTGTGTTATTTTACCTGCAGGCACATCCAGGACCCAGCCAGCCAACGGCTAACGTGGAGCAAACCCCCGCAGAACGTGCTGGTGATACGGAAGGTCAGAGATGAAGGTCTGCTGGAGCCCTTTAAGGAGCTGTGCAGGTTTCTGGTGGAGGTAAGGAGAAGACGAACACTAACAAAGCATCCACAGAAACAAACCCCTAAGTCATTGTGGTGAATCCAGAACCAGATAAAAGTCTGGTCATATTAATACGAAAGCTTTTCTTTTATTAGGTTAACTTTTAAGTGTTTTGTTTTTTTTTTTGTGCTTTTTTTCTTCCTGAAAAAAAAAAGCTGAAGAATGTATATCTTGTTTTAGCTGGAAATAAAATAAACAAAATCAAGAGGTAACAGTCAGTTACAAGAGTGTGGGACTAAATTGCGGACCTAGAGGTGCGGAATAGCAGTGAAGACATTAAAATTGTTAAATAGAGATCGGACAGTGAACACAGAAAAATAAATAGACATTAATACAGGAACCGTTTAGCCTTGAAGATAGCAGCTGCAGCAGCTGCTGCCGTATTTAGCTATGCTGGCCAACTGTAGACAGGTATAAGTGCATTATTAGCTCTGACTTAGCAAACATTAGCTTTTGTTGTTGGATTTCATTTCCTGTGCTTTAGGAGCAGCATATCAGTTAATGACCCCAGCTTATGCAAAGCAGCAAGACCAACGTCTGCTCTCTTTTGGCACAGTGACTGAACTCATCCATCATCCTGCCTTGTCAGGGAATAAAGGGATCTTTCTGCATGACTCAACCCAGATAAATACAGAGACTGAACACATGTATAATGTGTTGGGCGTAAGCTGTGGTTGTGACTTTAGAATTCTGGTCTTTTACTCAACTCAAGTGTTTGGATTGGATTTTGGGAGTGCTGTTTTTCTTTTGGTAGATTTTAAGCAATGGCGTTCCCTTACTGATTGATTTTAAGCTATGCTGTTCTCCTCTTGCGTTTTTTCAGCTTTGTGTCATTCTCCTATTGGTGGATATTTTCCCCTCGCCCCATTTTCATATTGGTGGGCTTTTAACCTCATGCCGTTCTCTTTTTACAGTTTTTTTTGTACCCCTGTGCTTTCTTTTATTAGTCAATGTTTAACCTTGTGCCTGTTGGTGAAGTTTTACCCTTGTGCCATTCTTCTGTTGGTGTTTTTTCAGTTTTGTGTTCTTTCTCCTATTGGTGGATATTTCCCCTTGCCCCATACTCTTATTGGTGGACTTTTATCCTCATTGTGGCTTTTAGGCCGTACTATTTTCTTATTGGTAATTTTAGCCCTGTGCTGTTTTTTGTTGGTAGATTTCCTGTCTTATGCCATTTTATTATTGTTGTTCTTTTAGTCTTGGTGGACTTTTAGCACCAAGTGGTTCTCCTTTCTCGCCATCTCAACATTTTGGAACAAATTTCATGAAACATGGCAGCATCATTTCAAATTAGTAGCTGACTCAATAAACAGTCAGCACATGTAAAAAACACCAGTAATGCAGAATAATGTGATTTACAAAGGTACTCGAGTATTGAAGTATGTGTGTGTGTGACTTCATTTTTCATGTCAACTGTAAGGATTCATACTGTGAGTTACTGACACTATATTTCACAATATGAAACCTGTTTTTCAGTGTGACCTGCTGTTAGTACATGGTGTTCAGTGTAATCAAGTCTAGTGTGGTGTGTTTTTGGGACACTGTCTAGCTCGTTACACATGATTTGGATGTGGAAATGAGCAAAGGCAAATGTATTCCCCCCACTGTACCTCACAGGTTTCAGTATCCCAGCAGTTTCCAAATAAAAGCTCCAACATCATGCTGGTGCTGCTTTGTTCTGTGGAGCTATTTTATGTTACTTAATCCCTTTTAAGGATATTTCAGTTTTCCATAATCAGTATGGTAAAACAAAAATGTCAAAATGTAATAGAGTTGTAATTAAAATGCAATAGCATTTTCATTATGAATTACAATTCAGGCTTGAACTTGCGTTACATGGCTACGAAAAATAGTTAATTGTAAGATTCACTATTTACAGTGCGTTCTTTTTTTTATTAATTAATTGATGTTATTTGCACACGTGTTCCCGTTTCTTTGTGGTGTAGGTGTATTCTTAGTGTTCCTGGGCCATGTTCCTTTTTCTATGTTCCGTTTCTGCCAGTAAAGCCTCACAGTAAATTATCTTCTGTCTGTGTTTTTGACTGATTGCAGGAGAAGCACTTGATGGTGTATGTGGAGAAGAAAGTGGTGGATGACGGTGCACTCACAGCAGACGAGACATTTTCCAGCATTCGAAAGCAGCTGTGCACCTTTAGAGAAGGTTATGTGTCCACACAGCTTCCATTACCTTTAATAAAAAGGGCCCTGTTTATGTAGAAATGTATATAATAATGCACTATAAATCAGTATTTCACTTATTATAGAATAACTGAGCCTGTGTGTTGTCCTGCAGGTTTTGATGATATCTCAGACTGTATAGATCTGATCATCTGTCTTGGTGGAGATGGCACACTGCTGTATGCCTCATCACTTTTCCAGGTGAGTCAGAATTGGCGATTATGTCCTCACACATACAAGGAATTTGTCTTGGTGCACACATATGTGACATATACTAAAGAGACCAGAGAAGCACATGGACGAATGCCAAGTATTTAACTAAGGCACATATGGAGCAAAATGTTAGAATGGACTTAATGATCACTGTGTAGAGCTTGGTCATCAGGCTTCTTGAGCAGTATCAAGAAGAATGTTCTCTGTTGTGTTCTCTTGGCTATGGAGACCTTCCTCTCCCACTTAAGGTCCCTGGACTGATTCACTTTCCAGTGAAAACCACAGAGCCACAGATTTTGAGAGGGGTAGGAATATCTTTAGAAGAATGAGAGAAAGCAGCGTTGTAGTACCCCAGTCCTGAGAGTCCATGAGTAGGTATCTTTTACAGACAGTTTGACCTGTAGCGGCTCTGGCAATTTGGTGTTTAATGGTCATGGTTAAGTCCCCAAACAGATTCTTCGTGTAGGTTCCAAGGCTGTCAAGGTGCTGTAGTGTGAAGTGCATGGTTAGTTGGACCATATCATTATGGAGGGGATATAGCAGAGTGTTTGTGGAGGCCTCCTGGTGGGTGGCCAGACATTCAGAGGCCTTCTTGACTGCACAGCGGTGGCTGTGACTTCGTCTTTAAAACCAGTTCAACTTGTGAATTTAGCTCTGAAACTTTTCAATGTCTCCACTTGTCTACTTCTTGCCTGTGCATGCCTCGTTAGGCTTGTGTCCCATAATAATGAGTATTGAGTTCTCCCTTCATTATCTGATCAGCCTTCAGTTTTTACACATGATCAGGCATTTGTCTGTCAGAATGTAAACAATCCAAAATGAAAGAAGAAAACTCGAAAAAAAAAAGAATGGTTTGAAGTTGATAAGGTGGTTCCAGATGAGGAGTGCATGACCAGCTCAGAAAAGCAGAGGGCTTGAGCAGAAGTAGTTCTTCCATTTTGCTGGGTAGAGATCTCAGATTGGAGAGGACAATGGTAGATAGTAAAGGTATACAAGCCATCTCGGACATACGAGCACCCTAGCCCTTCTGCCCCTCTGTTGCCTTCCCTGTGAGGTTAAACAGAGCCAGTGCACTCGTTGTAAGAACTTCCAAAAACTCTGAAAGTTTTTGAGTGAACTGTGGAATGATATCAAGTGAAATGTCCCTGAGGTCAGTAACCGTTCCCTGCTCCGACAGTTTGACCTACAGTAGAAGAAATGAACCAAAAGAAACTCAAAAACTTCTTGCCAAGGCTGCCATCTGCTGCGTCGTCTTGTTCTGTTCAAAATGGATCTGAGTTTGACTAACGCAGACCCTCTCATGAATCGTTAGGCCTAATGGGATTACTTTAAGCAGGATAAAGTGTGGGTTGGAATGTGCTGTAAAGTTGCAGTAGATGTGGAGTGTGTGTTTGTGTCCACAGGGCAGTGTTCCCCCAGTTATGGCCTTCCATCTGGGTTCCCTCGGTTTCCTCACACCCTTCAAATTTGAGTCCTATAAGACTGAGGTGGACAAAGTGTTTGAAGGTACACTGAGCGTCACCGTTAGCATTAGCACTGTATGAATTAGCTCACTGATTCAGGTATTATTGGCCTTAGTATTAAGACTATTCAGTAACTTCTGTAAGTTGTTCTGTAACATTTTAATATGAAACAATATTTAGGGATCTATTAACTATTTCAGTCATAATGTAGGACTTAATTATTATCTATTATCTGTTAATGAATAATTAATTATTCATTTTATACTTAAAAGTCTCCCCTATGCTGTTTTCAATAACTACTGTGGTCCATAACTACAATAAATTATTCAGTATTTATGATGAATTAAAAAAATAACCACTGTGTATTATTCAGTATCTGCAGTGAGGTATGTCTTCCTCTAAAATAACCAGACATGTGTTTTATAAAAATGGAAGGTTGTCCAGGTCCTGGAGACATGACGATCATACATTGTACTCATCAAAATGCCTGTATGCACAAACTTGCATGTGACTTTTGTGTTTTGTAGGCAATGCAGCCATTGTCCTGCGCAGTCGTTTGAAGGTGAAGGTGGTGAAAGGTTTGTTCCAGAGAAGAGAACAGCTCTCCAAATCCAAGGAAAATGGCACAGGCCCTCAGAACCACATCAACACAGAGTCGGGCAAAGTCACACTGCAGCTGCAGGTAAAGAGCCAGGCTTCATAACCTCACCAACATCACCTTGATTTCAGCCCTGATCCAGAGTTGGGTCTAGGCTGTAGTCTGTAGGTTTTGGTCAACATTTAGGTGACAAAATCCATTTAGCAGCATCTCGTCCACATTTTAAATACACTCGTATGATGGTCTGTGGAGATGTTTTCACATATGCATCATATATGCAGCAGCATGTAAAAGTTAGAACACCATTATTTATTATTTTGTAAATCATTCGATCTTTGGCAAACTTCGCCCATGGCTTTCCTCTAAAATCTTAGTTTAGTTTAGTATCAGTGCTTCAGTGTTTGCATTCGAAGCTTCAGCTGCGGTTAAAAGATAAAACTCCAGGCATTTTAAACTGAGATATTGTCCTGTAGACTGTTGTTTTTCACATCAAAAACCAAAAATGTTGATATTGTTAGTTTTCTGCGCATTTAGTATTTACAGTGCTATTTCACTACAAACGTTGAATCGCTCCTCTTCCGGAACATATATAAAGCCTAATGTTTGTTGAAAAATAAAACGGCCTTTATTTTTCCTTTTTTTGCCCACAGTGGCAGGACAGTCCAGCTGACATTAAGCAGACTGCATAGACAGTTTTCATTTTTTCTGGGAAATGTTTTGACGAAAATGTTGTGATTCTTTGGAAACTGGATTTACATTTTCTTTGTAATAGTACGACGACTTGGGTAGGCCAGGTTTTCTGGATTTCTGTCATGCGCTACATAAGTGTCAACAGAACAGAATATAAATATAAAATTAGTCACATAGTCAGTCACTTGCTCAATCAGTCAGTCACTTCTGTTGGGTTTCTCAATCAATCAGTCGGTTATGCAATCAGTCAGTCACCTTACCACTCAGTCAGTGAGTCATTTAAATAAGTCAGTCAGTCAGCCAGTCACTCTTCTGTTAGTCATTCTTCCATTGACATTCTTGTAATGATGATAATCATTGTTTTCAAAACTCTCTTTCTTTTGCTCACATATGTGCGGATTTGTCAGGCAGATATCAGGTTTATAGAAAAAGAAATTAGGAGGTATTATTATTATTATTATTATTATTATTATTATTATTATTTTTATTAACAAAAATAAATGCATTTATATAAACCTTTATATATAATTTAGTGCATATAAAATACAAATGAAATGCATAACAAACATAACATACAATTACAACAATAATATGTATTCTATATACGTAAAATGGTATACATATTAAAAAAGAAAAAAAATTAATACAAATAAAAACAATTATTAAAATTAGTAAAACACAACACAGGTGCAACACCCATAAATTAGTTGCTTAGTTAAGTAATTTAGATGTTAATGATTTAGTTGTTTGTGTATAAACTGATGTTACCCTGAAGTTGACCTATGTGTCTGTGTGTGTGCAGGTGCTAAATGAGGTGGTGGTGGACAGAGGTCCCTCCTCTTATCTGTCAAATGTTGACCTTTACTTGGATGGTCGCCTCATCACGTCTGTCCAGGGGGATGGTGAGTGTAGAGAGAATGTGGGGAGGTCTACAGGTTCAAAGTCTGGACTCGCTGTGCAGTTGTGTGCAAACATTTGAGGGCCATGGGTTAATCTCCATCGATTTGTTGATATTCTGACATCCTCTACAGGAGTGGTTCACAAAACTGTTTTTGTCCAGCACATTTTTGAGTTTTCCTTCCACAACATACAGATTTCAATCCACAGAAAGCTTTATTAGTTTAATTAGGACCAGAAAAACGCTAATATGTGCAGGACAGAGGCTCCATCATGAGCAAAATGGAGATATATTAGTGTTTATTTTGACTATTTTTAAGTCTGCCAAATACTATGAATATATTTGAATATAACAAATTAAAAAGTGGCATGTGTCACATTTACTAGCATGCAATGAATGCAAACAATTTAAACATTGTATTTAATTAAAAGATATTTTAGCATATTTAATATTAAAACTGAGAAATTTTTAAATGTATATATATACATGTATTACTTTTCAAAAGTCCATGTGGGTTTTTTTGTCCATAACAAAAGGAACTTGAGTGTGTGAACACAGATATGAGCTGTACAGACTGGGCAGGTTCAGTTCTTTCACGATATGGGCACTTTAACAGTGGCTCAGTGCGAGAGAGAACTCTCATTAGCAAAAAAAAGTTATAATAGTTATCCATAATCAATGCAAGCAGTTTATTGATGTCTTTGTTGTGTTTATGTCTGTTCCTCTGTGCAGGTGTGATCGTATCGACTCCGACAGGCAGCACTGCGTACGCAGCGGCAGCTGGAGCCTCCATGATCCATCCCAACGTCCCAGCCATTATGGTGACCCCCATCTGCCCCCACTCGCTCTCCTTCCGACCCATTGTGGTACCAGCTGGAGTGGAGCTGATGGTGAGAGAGAGGGGCATCTCTGTTTGCTACTTAAACTTAGTTGATGGTTGACTGTGGTAGAAAAAAACCTTTCCATGATTTCCCTGTCTATTTTTTCCAAACAGAAAGTATAACTTTATCATAACCTTATTTATGATAACTGTTACAATAACTGCATTTAATGAAGAACCCAATATTGTTATTCATTATCCCAATAATGTAATAATCACAACATTTCATTAAATGTATCTGCTTTTAGCTTGGTCAAAAATATAATGAAATCAAATAATGTCTAATAATAATAATAATAATAATAATGCCCTGTAATACAGTCTTAACTGTGTTGGGTTAGGCTGGGTTTGGAGGTCAGGATAAACAGCTTGTCTTCTGACAACAACTATTAAAAATAATAATGCAGTTATGACCCTGTTTCCAAAAATGTTGGGTGCAAGATATGAATAAAAACAGAACACAACAGTATGTAAGTCAATAAAACCCAATATTTAAATGAAAATGATACAACACATCAAATGTTGAACTGAGAAATACTGTTTTAGAAAGTTGGGACAGGTTCATGTTCACCACTGTTCATCACCTCCTTTGGGAGCTCAGGAGATGATTGATCAGTAAGCCATTTCTCCTACTGCTGTTCAGATAACACTGTCCCCCGATGCCCGCAACACGGCCTGGGTCTCCTTTGATGGCAGGAAGAGGCAGGAAATCCAGCATGGAGACAGGTGATAAACCGATGCTAATTATTAAAATCATCATCATCATGCTCTGTGCACTTTTAGCAATAAAGTCATGAACAGGTGCTACTTCAGTGCTCTAGATGGTGCTGTGTGACTGGAAGGGAAAAGAAGCAAGCAAACTTTGCTAATGTTAGCTATTTCCAGGTAGCAGCATTAGCTCCAGCTGTTTTAGGTAAGCAGTTAACTATAATTAGCTATTTTCAGTTAGCAGCATTAGCTCCAGCTGTGTTAGATAAACAGTTACCTATAATTAGCTATTTTCGGTTAGCAGCATTAGCTCCAGCTGTTTAAATAAGCAGTTAACTATGATTAGCTATTTTCAGTTAGCAGCATTAGCTCCAGCTGTGTTAGATAAACAGTTACCTATAATTAGCTATTTTCGGTTAGCAGCATTAGCTCCAGCTGTTTTAGATAAGCAGTTAACTATAATTAGCTATTTTCGGTTAGCAGCATTAGCTCCAGCTGTTTTAGATAAGCAGTTAACTATAATTAGCTATTTTCAATTAGCAGCATTAGCTCTAGCTGTTTTAGATAAGCAGTTAACTATAATGAGCTATTTTCAGTTAGCAGCATTAGCTCCAGCTGTTTAAATAAGCAGTTAACTATAATTAGCTATTTTCAGTTAGCAGCATTAGCTCTCTCTAGCTTTTATAAGCAGTTAACTATAATTAGCTATTTTCAGTTAGCAGCATTAGCTCCAGCTGTTTTAGATAAGCAGTTAACTATAATTAGCTATTTTCAGTTAGCAGCATTAGCTCCAGCTGTTTAAATAAGCAGTTAACTATAATTAGCTATTTTCAGTTAGCAGCATTAGCTCCAGCTGTTTTAGATAAGCAGTTAACTATAATTAGCTATTTTCAGTTAGCAGCATTAGCTCCAGCTGTTTAAATAAGCAGTTAAGCAGTTAACAATTAATTAGATAAGCAGTTCAGTTAGCAGCATTAGCTCCAGCTGTTTAAATAAGCAGTTAACTATAATTAGCTATTTTCTGTTAGCAGCATTAGCTCCAGCTGTTTTAGATAAGCAGTTAAATACAATTTAGTAAGCAGTTAGCAGTGCAACTATAATTAGCTATTTTTAGCAGCATTAGCTCCAGCTGTTTAAATAAGCAGTTAACTATAATTAGCTATTTTCAGTTAGCAGCATTAGCTCCAGCTGTTTTAGATAAGCAGTTAACTATAATTAGCTATTTTCAGTTAGCAGCATTAGCTCCAGCTGTTTTAGATAAGCAGTTAACTATAATTAGCTATTTTCAGTTAGCAGCATTAGCTCCAGCTGTTTTAGATAAGCAGTTAACTATAATTAGCTATTTTCGGTTAGCAGCATTAGCTCCAGCTGTTTAAATAAGCAGTTAACTATAATTAGCTCCAGCTGTTTTTTATATAATCAGTTAACTATAATTAGCTATTTTCAGTTAGCAGCATTAGCTCCAGCTGTTTAAATAAGAATTTAACTATATTTAGCTATTTTCATTTTCGTGTTTTAAATAAGCAGTTTAACTATATTAGCTCATTTTCAGTTTAGCAGCTGTTTTAGATAAGCAGTTAACTATAATTAGCTATTTTCGGTTAGCAGCATTAGCTCCAGCTGTTTAAATAAGCAGTTAACTATAATTAGCTATTTTCGGTTAGCAGAAAGGGCAAGACTTAGCTCATTTATGTGAACAGAGTAATCTAACAAAAGCTATTTTCAGGCCAAAATAGCTAGAGTTAGCCAATTCATATTGCTTATGTTAGTTCATTTCTGTTAGCAAAGTTAGCGTGTTAGAATTTTATGGCGTTTGGTGTTGACATGTAGTTAACAAGTGACTGGAAAATATACTGTGTGAGCTCAGTGGTTCCTGCAAGGCTGTATTTATACAGAGATGGATTAGAGTGGGCTAAATGCACCTGTGGTGGTGAGAAAGGTACGCCTGTGATTCTCTTGATCTGCTGTATTTGGTGTATCTGCTATTCTGCCTGTGTTTAATCAGCTTTCGTATCAGCAGTGTATTTACAGATCCGCCTTAAAACAACAGATAATCAAACCTGCACTTTAGACTCCATTATGGCGTTTCTGACACTGTATTATATAAGAACTGGATAAGCTGGGTTTCAGATTTCTCCTGGACACCTTCAGACATCCCATGGATTTATTCCGTTATAATAGGTGACCCTTTAGGAGAATATGGCCTTTGTGCAAAAATCTTGTGTCTCCATTTTAATCTCTTCTTTATGTTTTACATCATTGACAACTCCAGCCCCCTTTCAGATCTCATGGTGAACAGACTAACTATAGTAGCTTGAAATGACTAATGTGGACACTGATTCTCCATGTAAAAGGAAAAGAGCTTTAAAAACAGAGGAGAGACACGAGTGAGCAGGTGTCTGTGTTTAAGGATCTGAGGAGACGGTAAACAGATTTCGGTGAGGCAGTTGTTGCTGATGGTTAAGTGTGGGAATCAGATTTGGATCTGTAAGTGTGTAATCTTTCTCTGTTTGTGTGCAGTATTAAAATCACCACCTCCTGCTATCCAGTGCCATCCCTCTGCTGCCACGATCTGGTGTATGACTGGTTCGACAGCTTGGCACAATGTCTGCACTGGAACGTCCGTAAGAAACAAACGCGACTCACTGATGCCTCGGACTCCTCTGACACAGAAAACTGAAATCAGAAAGGCACAAATGTTACTGCAATGTGCAACCCCCAGTCAAGCAACATTTTTGTGGATTTAACACGTCCGTTACAGGCGACACACTAACTTCTGCGCAGACCATATTCAGTTTGACATTTTCACACCCAGTGTGTGTTACATTCAGTAAATAAATGTTAACAGTACATTCAAATGTGCAGAATTGTGTTCTCTGTAGATGACGTGTTAACTTACTTATGCTTAGCGAATCTATGAAAACGTGGAATTTGGGGTGTTCAGACTTTTGCAGAGAATTGTATATTGTGTTTAATAATTGTGGTTAAAAAAAAAAAAATCTCCAGAACTGTAGATGGGGGGAAAACCTTAGTATGGGACTCTTAATTAGATTTTTATTCAGTACTCGTGTCTTGACTATGATACCAAGACTTCTTTTAAATTAAGTAAACGTGAGTGTGGCTTATACCAGAAATAGAGTAATCCTGTAAATGAATATCTATGATTACAGACCACAATTAGAAAAGTTGTGAAATGGTATAAAATAGATTCTTCCAGATCCAGAAAAGCACATCATATCCTTATATTATAGAATATAATATTTTCAAAAATTATAATTTTAGTCAGTCATGAGACATGAGAGGCATTTGTACTGGCTCCATTCAACACACTATTCTTGCTTAATGTAAAGCACAGCTGGCATTTTTAAATGTTGCCAAAAATAAAATGAAATATGATTTTTATCACCATAGTGACGATACACATTATTAAAGCATAAAACGCCTGCGTTTTACAAGTGTGACTAGAGAGCACTTGGTATATAGTAGTGTACGAATAATCAATAACCTAACATAATTAATTTAACTGTGAATATATTTCCTAATAGCTGCAGCCTGTTTACCGTGTAATCTGGCATGATTGTACATTCCAGCCCATTTCAGCCTCCCGTCCTCTCTTGCCTGTCCTGAACTCCAGCCAGAACGACTTTTTCCCATGCCTGCACTTGCAGTGTGTGCTCTTGCTTATAAGGGCCAGAATGTAACAGCTGCACCTTTTTTAAGGTGGAACATATAAATAAGAAGCCAGTTTCAGTGGTGCGGTTTTCACTGAAGGTCTAGAGGTGACTCAGTACTCAGACTACTCAAGTAGCTTCTTCTCTAGCTAAACTGTAAGTGCGCGTTTGGAACAGGTGATCACATTTGTGCTGAACTAAAGGAAACGTGTGCAACAGCTCCTCACTCTGGTGAAGCGGCTCCATTGCAGGATGGCATGTTTGGTGAAATCTGCAACAAGTTACCGTGCAGTGAGTAAAGTTCCAGTATTTAAATCCTCGTCTGAATTTGGTGAAAGGGAAATCTACTGATTTTTTTTTGTTTTGTTTTGTTTAATGCAAAATTAAATAGTTAAGATATAAACACAGACCTTTAGTGGTTTGGTGTGAAATGCTCTTCTCTAGTCAAATTTTTCACAGTGGTGGTGACTGAAACCAGACAGCCAGCTCTAAAGGCTCCCTCACAGAAACGTGTTGCATAGAGTGGTCATAAATACACTGCCTGATGTCAGAGACATTGGTATATAAGACCTTTGTGGTGATTTTGGCCCTACAAATCTGTTAATGGTGGAGAGATACATGCAGGGTTTTGAGTCAAAATGAAGAAAACATATTTTAGAGGTTCCACTATTTTATCAACTGCACTACATATCGTCGCTGTCCAAAGAAAAACATGTATCTCCAGTTTTGTTGATTTGACCTGCTGTTTACACTGTGTCTGAATTTCATGAAGAATGGACTGACAGAAATGGCCCAAAACTGCATGAAAAGATGTCTGGTTCCATTGACTTCCATTCAAATTAAATGAGGTTTTTGGCCTCTCCTGTAAAGCCATTTTGGAGATACCTGTTTTTCTTTGGGCAGCGACGATATACAGCTCAGCTGACACGTGTAGGTTGGATAGTAAATTGAATATTTCTGTCTTCGGACAGTGTTGCTCTTGGTTTCTTTCACCAGCACTGTAAATGCACCATTTCACAATCAACCCACTCTGACTTGGTTTACAGCTTAACAACTGATGAGTCCAAACGTACAACACAGACAGCAACAGTTCGCCGTGTGTGTATAAAGTCTGTCGTATGAGATTATAGAATGTGTAGCAATAAATATCACTGTCCAAAGAAAAACATGCATCTCCATTTTTGATTTGTACTTTTATGCGTCATTTGAACACAGCAGCGTTCACACTGTGCACAATTTCATGATGAATGGATCAACAGAAAGGCACAAGAACATTTTGTTGGAGAGTAAATGTCTGGTTCCGTTGACTTACTTTAAAATAGGTTGTTGCCATTTTGGAAATGCGTTTCTCTTTGGACAGAGATGATATACCTTTAAGATTATAATCCTAATTCACACAATAAGTCTACTGCAGTACTGCACTTTGTATTATAGTCACTCACTGTACTCGTGTAGGTCTGAACTTGTGATCTTTAGAAGACTACTGATGCAAAGGAATGCATATCTTTTAAAACATGGGTATTCACCTTGTACCTTGACAACAATAAACAGTCTACAGTTCATTAGCATTCTATGTTTTATTGCAATGAAAGGATACAGGGATACTTCCAGACACTTAAATTATACTCCAAATATTGCAAAGGACAGAGATATTTGGATAATATCCAAATATACACGACTAAGTAGCTAAAGACGAGTTGAGCGGATAAAAAAAAAAAAGACAAATAAAGAAAACTGCCGGGGATTTTTCTTTTATGCTTAGAAATATGAGGCAACGCTGCATGTATTAATACATTATTACACAACAGGCTGACAAACACTCACTTTTTTTTTTTTTTTTTTTTTTTTGATGATCATCTCCCAATAATAATTAAAAAAACATCTACTGGCACGTTGGCATTCTGCTGCCCTCAAAGAGACGACAAATAACAAGAAACAGAAAATAACGTAAGCAGCTCAATAGAAAAATAACATGGAAAATATATGATAGTGAATACGCAACTCAAGCCACTTACTCACGGCAACATCGTTACCCGCTCCTCAGAAATGGCAGAGCGAGACAGCCTGAACATAAAAGCTGAAATACACTTTAGAGGGAAATACTACAGACTCAATAACCTACAAGGTTTGACCCACAACATTATCCAGTTAGAGTTGAGTTAACATTCATTACAATATCCTGATGACCGGCAGCAAGACAGAACGCTGATTTCTGTGGGTTAGTCAAAACGACAGTATGCTTCACAGAAAACACAGAGAAATTTTATTAGACAAAATAAAACTACAGGGCAGGATCTGGACCAACCAAGACGACGACTAAACCGGATACTATATCCTACGTCCTCCAACTTGTGCAATCGTTTAGACTTCTTTGCTTTAGCTGATGGTCTAAAAAACAAAAGAAATGTAGCAGAGAACTAAGAAGCTTACATTAGATCAACAAAAGGGGCACCGCTCACCACCTCCTGAACTCCCAGCTCGAATATATATTTATAGAATTCATATATATATATTTCTGTCTCTTTAAATATCATCCTCAGTATGAGTAAAAGAGCCACTAGTAAAAATAACACCAACATAAGTCTGCTCTACTTAAGAGTATTATTATTATTATTATTGGACCTTACTGGACACGCTGAGCCCAAAGGACCTGGAATCATTTCTTTAGGGAGTGACAGTGTCCCACATCGTACTACATAGTTCAAATACCAAACTAAACTGTGATGCTTCCAATAGAGAAACTGGTGTAAAGGTCATTCTGAAGTACTACAGACCACATGAAAAAGGATTTCTTTTTAAAGCTCTATTTTGCAAGACCTTCAGCACATGCAATAAACCTCAAAACAGCGTGCCTCAAACCTCACATCCT
>JAMWET010005643.1:0-25592 GCA_024036415.1 Prochilodus magdalenae | reverse complement strand
CTTCCCAGCGAACACGCCTCTCTCAACTCAGAACTCACTCTAATACAAAACTAAACAGTTATCTTCAACTCAGAACCACTCTAATAAAACCTGAACACGACTCTCTCCAGTCAGAACTCACCTAAATACAAACTAAACACGCTCATCTCCAGCTCAGAACTCACATTAATACAATCCTGATAACGCCTCTCTCCAGCTCAGAACCACTCTAATACAAACCTGAACAAGCCTATCCCCAGCTAAGACCTTACTCTAATACAAACCTGGAACACACCTACCTACGCTCAGAACTCCCTCTAAATACAAACCTGAACACGCCTATCTCCAGCTCAGAACTCACTCTATTCAAACCTGAACCGCCTATCTCTACGCTCAGAAATCACTCTAAAACCAAACCGACACGCCTCTTCCAGCTCAGAACTCACCTTAATACACACCTTAACGTGCCTCTCTCCAGCTCAGAACTCACTCTAATACAAGGCCTGAACACGCCCTATCTCCCTTCAGAATCACCTTAATACAACCTGGAACACGCCTATCTCAGTCAGAACTCACTCTCAATACAAACATGAACACGCCTCTCTCCAGCTCAGAACTCACTCTAATACAAACCTAAACACGTTAATCTTCAGCTAGAGCTCACTCAATCCACAATCCTCGAACACGCCTCTCTCCAGCAATAACTTACTCTAATACACCCCTGAAAAGCATACCTACAGCTCAGAACTCCCTTCTAATTACAAACCAACTGAAACACGCTATCTCCAGCTCAGAACTCACTCTAATTCAAACCTGAAACACGACATCTCCAGTCAGAAACTCCACTCTAAAACAAACCTGAACACGCCTCTTTTCTCCAGCTCAGAACTCACTTAATACACACCTGAAAGTGCCTCTCTACAGCTCAGACTACACTCCTAATACAAGGCCTGAACAGCCTCTCTCCATCTCAGGAATCACATAATACAACCTGAACACGCTATCTCCAAGCTCAGGAAAATCACTCTAATACAAACCTGAAACACGCCTATCTCCAGCTCAGAACTCACTTTAATACAACCTTAACACGCCTATCTAAAGCTCAGAAAATCACTCTAATACAACTGAACAGCCTCTCTCCAGCTCAGAACTCACTTTAATACAATCTAAACACGCTCCATCTCCAGCTCAGAACTCACGCTAATACAATCCTGAACACGCCTCTCTACCAGCTCAGAACTCACTCTAATTACAAACCTGAACACGCCTATCTTAGCTCAGAACTCACTCTAATAGAAGCTTGAACACGTTCTATCCTCCAGCTCAGAACTCACTCTAATACCAATCCTGAACACGCCTCTTCCAGCTCAGAACTCTCTAATACAAACCTGAACACGCATATATCCAGCTCAGAACTTACTCTATTACACACCTGAACACGCACTACCTACAGCTCAGAACTCCTCTAATACAAACCCTGAAAACGCCTATCTCCAGCTCAGAAAACTCACTCTATTCAAAAACCTGAAACACGCCCCTAGCTCTAGTCAGAACTCATCTAAAACAAACCTGAACACGCCTATCTCTCCAGTCAGAACCACTCTAATACAAACCTGAACACGCACCTATCTCCAGCTCAGAACTCACTTTATACAAAAACTTAACACGCCTATCTAAAGCTCAGAACTCACTCTAATACAAACCTGAACACGCCTCTCTCCAGCTCAGAACTCACTTTAATACAAACCTAAACACGCTCATCTCCAGCTCAGAACTCACTCTAATACAATCCTGCACACGCCTCTCTCCAGCTCAGAACTCACTCTAATACAAACCTGAACACGCCTATCTCTAGCTCAGAACTCACTCTAATAGAAGCTTGAACACGTCTATCTCCAGCTCAGAACTCACTCTAATACAAACCTGAACACGCCTATCTCAGGCTCAGAACTCACTCTAATACAAACCTGAACACGTCTCTCTCCAGGTTAGAACTCACCTTAATACAAAACTGAACACGCCTATCTCAGGCTCAGAACTCACTCTAATACAAACCTGAACACGTCTCTCTCCAGCTCAGAACTCACTCTATTTCAAACCTGAACACACCTATCTTCAGCTCAGAACCACTACTATACACACATGTAACACTTCCAATCAACATCAGAGCTCCCTCTAATACACACCTGAACACGTCGTCTAACACGGAAAACTCACATAATACCACAACACCTGAACGCTCATCTCTCTAACTCAGAGCTCCCTCTAATACACACCTGAACACGCCTCTGTCTAATACAGAACTCGCTCTAGTACACACCTGAACACGCCTATCTCCAGCTCAGAACTCACTCCAATTCAAACCTGAACATGCCTATCTCCAGCTCAGAACTCACTCTAATACACACATGAACACTCCACTAACTCAGAGCTCCCTCTAATACACACCTGAACACGTCTGTCTAACACAGAACTCACTCTAATACACACCTGAACGCTCATCTCTCTAACTCAGAGCTCCCTCTAATACACACCTGAATACGCCTCTGTCTAACACAGAACTCGCTCTAATACAAACCTAAACACGTTTATCTCCAGCTCAGATCTCACTCTAATACAAACCTGAACATGCCTATCTCCAGCTCAGAACTCACTCTAATACACAACAGAACACGCCTATCTCCAGTTCAGAGCTCCCTCTAATACACATGTGAACACGCCTCTTTCCAGCTCAGAACTCCCTCTAATACAAATCTTAACATGCCTATCTCCAGCTCAGAACTCACTCTAATACACACGTGAACACTCCACTAACTCAGAGCTCCCTCTAATACACACCTGAACATGTCTTTCTAACACAGAACTCACTCTAATACACACCTGAACGCTCATCTCTCTAACTCAGAGCTCCCTCTAATACAAACCTAAACACGTTTATCTCCAGCTCAAACCTCACTCTAATACACATCTGAACGCGCCTATCTCCAGCACACAACTCACTCTAATACACACAAGTTTCTGGAGGTGCACATTGCTGACGACTTGACGTGGGCCACACACACTGCCTTTCTTTTCAAGAGGGCACAGCAGCACCTTCACTTCCTACGAAGTATGAGAAGCAACCCTTCCCCCTCACATCCTCACAACATTCTACAGAGAAACAATAGAGAGCATCCTGTCCAGCAGCCTGACAGTCTGGTACAGCAGCTGGACCGCCTCAGACCAGAAATCACTCCAGAGAGCGGTGAGGACAGCAGAGAAAATCATTAGGACCTCACCTCCACCCGTACAAGATCTGTACCCAATACGATGCCGCAGCAGAGCCACCAATGGTCTGAGATCCCACCCATCCAGCTCATGGACTGTTCAGACCACTGCCCTCTGGTGAACACAACCGCAGCATGCGATGCAGGACCTCCAGACTCAGCAACAGCTTCTTCCCACACACCATTAAACTGCTCAACACCGTTAGACTGCTCAACGCCGTTAGACTGCTCAACGCCATCAGACTGCTCAACGGCGTCAGACTGCTCAACGCTGTTAGACTGCTCAATGCCGTTAAGACTGCTCAATGCCGTTAAGACTGCTCAACATCGTTAAGACTGCTCAACGCCATTAGACTGCTCAACACCATAGGACTGCTCTACGCCATTAGACTTCTCAACACCGGTAGACTGCTCAACACCGTTAGACTGCTCAGCGCCATTAGACTACTCAACGCCATTAGACTGCTCAATGCCATTAGACTGCTCAACACCGGTAGACTGCTCAACGGCCTTAAGACTGCTTAACGCTGTTAGACTGCTCAACACCATAAGACTGCTCTACACCGGTAGACTGCTCAACACCGTTAGACTACTTAATGCCATTAGACTGCTCAATACCATTAGACTGCTCAACACCATCAGACTGCTTAACACCATCAGACTGCTCAACACCATTAGACTGCTCAATGCAGTTAGACTGCTCAACACCATCAGACTGCTTAACACCATCAGACTGCTCAACGTCATTAGACTGCTCAATGCCATTAGACTACTTAACGCCATTAGACTGCTTAACGCCGTTAGACTGCTCAACGCCTTTAGACTGCTCAACACTGTTAGACTGCTCAATACCATCAGACTGCTCAACATCATCAGACTGCTTAACGCCACCAGAATGCTCAATGCTATCAGACTGCTTAATGCCATCAGACTGCTCAATGCCGTTAGACTGCTCAACACCATCAGACTGCTTAACAAAGTAAAGTTACAAGTAAAGTTTACATTATGTTACAGTGTGCAATATAATCATCACTTGAAAATATAGCAATATTTTTCTGTACAAAGTGCAATATTTCTGTAAGTGTAATGTGTAATATCCTCCCCCCCACCCTTCCATATTTAAACTTATGTTATGTTACTAGTATGTCTTGTGTGTTTGCACTATGTTTACATCTGCACATCAGAGAAACTCAATCTCGTTCAGCTTTGCACTCCTGTTGTAAAGTCTGAATGACAAAGTTCACTTTGACTGACATAACTGTCTCCTGATTTACTCTGTACTAGTGTAAAACTATCTCTGTTACTTTCATGAGCTGAACATTCCTGTGAGTACAGAAGGTATGAATGTGTCAGCAGGGACTCAGTTTGTGCTGTCAACTGCAGAACACCAGACAGAACTAGATCAGTAGAACATTTATGATGTTCCTACTCCCATATGAAATGGAAAGATGAAAGGCTACTGCTGCATGTTACCTATTTGCTGGATGACCACTGTGGTTTGGGCTGAAAGCTCAGCAGAATAGACCTCACAGACGAACGCTCCTTTATCCTCCAGGGTAATGTTCCTCAGCCTCAGGGAGAAGTTCCCCCGCGGGATCTCGGAGGTGAAGAACTCGGCTCTTCCTCGGTAGCTCTCCTGGGAAAACTCTGGAATGATCTGGTTTTCCTGGAATAGCAGAACTGGGATGTCTGGGTGTTTTTTCCAGGTCACTTCCTCCAGCTGCTGTACGGGAATATGGGAATCTACAGAGCAGTTCAGTGTCACCTCCGCCCCCACAGAGGTGAAAATGGGGTGGAGCGCGCCCGTCACCACCAGCCAATCTAAAACAGCATTCAGTAAGCTGCACACTGGACACTGAACACAAATCATCCTATTCCTGTTAGACTCTAGCAGTCCACTGACAACGGCTCCGTCTATTCCTGTAGACCTACACTGCACTGAACACTCCTCCATTCCTGTAGATCTACACTGCACTGAACGCTCCTCCATTCCTGTAGACCTACACTGCACTAAACGCTCCTCCATTCCTGTAGACCTACAATCCACTGAACGTTCCTCTATTAATGTAGACCTACACTGCACTGAATGCGGCTCTATTCCTGTAGACCTACACTGCACTGAACACTCCCCGATTCCTGTAGACCTACATTGCACTGAACACTGCTCCATTCCTATAGACCTACACTGCACTAAACACTCCTCTACTTTAGTAGACCTACACTGCACTGACCTACACTGCACTGAACACTGTTTCTGTAGACCTACAATCCACTGAACGCTCCTCTGTTCCTGTAGACCTACAATCCACTGAACGTTCCTCTATTCCTGTAGTCCTACACTGCACTGAACGCTACGCTGTTACTGTAGACCTACACTGCACTAAACGCTCCTGTTTTCCTGTAGACCTACACTGCACTGAACCCTCCTCTGTTCCTGTAGACCTTCAATCCATTGAACACTCCTCTTTTCCTGTAGACCTACACTGCACTAAACACTCCTCTACTCTAGTAGACCTACACTGCACCGACCTACACTCTACTGAACACTGTTTCTGTAGACCTACAATCCACTGAACATTCCTCGGTTCCTGTAGACCTACAATCCACTGAACGTTCCTCTATTCTTGTAGTCCTACACTGCACTGAACGCTACTCTGTTACTGTAGACCTACACTGCACTAAACGCTACTCTGTTACTGTAGTCCTACACTGCACTGAACGCTACTCTGTTACTGTAGACCTACACTGCACTAAACGCTCCTGTTTTTCTGTAGACCTACACTGCACTGAATGTTCCTCTTTTCTGTAGAACTTCACTGCACTGAATGCTTCTTTGCTTCTGTAGACCTACAATCCACTAAACGTCCCTCTGTTCCTGTTGACCTACTTTGCACTGAACACTCATCTTGTAAACTTATGCTGCACTGAACACTCCTCTGTTCTTGTAGATCTACACTGTACTGAATGCGCCTCTGTTCCTAGGTTCATTATGTTAACGTACAGAACACAGAATTACCCACCACTGAGCTGAATCTCCACTGTGGTCTCACTGAGGTCCTGGTTGAAGTGAACTCCACACTTGTAAACTCCAGCATCTTCTCTCATGATGTTGCTGAGTAGAATGGAGAAGTTCCCTTTAGATATCTCCTCTGGGAAGAAGCTTGCGCGGTTCCTAAAAGTCAGACTCTGGAGATCTGCTCTGATGTCTTTCTGCTGGAGAACATTCACTACAGATTCTGGGTCTGTTCTCCTCCATTCCACTCTGAGATCCTCCAGAGGTATGGGTTTCTGAGCTGCACATGGCAGCAGCACAGAGCCCCCGAGCTTGACCAACAAGGGAGCTGAAGAGCCTTCAAGATCGAAACCTGAATCAACATCAGAAACTTAACATCAGTCAAAACCTTTATTTATACACATACAGACACACACATCATTAGTGTAGCAGGTAAAGTATAGAAGTATAGTCACTGATTTAGTAGGTGAAGTATAGAGCTGTAGTCATTAGTGTAGTAGGTGAAGTATAGAAGTGTGGTCATTAGTGTAGTAGGCGAAGTATAGAAGTGTACGTGTTAGTATAGTAGGTGAAGTATAGAAGTGTAGTCATTGATGTAGTAGGTAAAATATAGAGGTGTAGTCATTAGTGTAGTAGGTGAAGTACAGAAGTGTAGTCATTAGTGTAGTAGGTGAAGTATAAAAGTGCCCTCATAAATGTAGTAGGTGAAGTATAGAATTATAGTAATTATTGTAGTAGGCGAAGCATAGAATTGTACTCGTTAGTGTAGTAGTTAAAGTATAGAAGTGTACTCATTAATAGTAGGTGAAGTGGTACGTAAAGTATAGAAGTGTGCTCGTTGGTGTAGAATGTGAAGTATAAGAAGCGTAGTCAATGATGTAGCATGTGAATTATAGAAGTGTAGTCACTAGTGTAGTAGGTGAGGTGTAGAAGTGCGCTCGTCAGTGTAGTAGGTGAGGTGTAGAAGTGCGCTCGTCAGTGTAGTACGTAAGGTGTAGAAGTGCGCTCGTCAGTGTAGTAGGTAATGTGTAGCAGTGCGCTCGTCAGTGTAGTAGGTGAGGTGTAGAAGTGCACTCGTCAGTGTAATAGGTGAGGTGTAGAAGTGTGCTCGTCAGTGTAGTAGGTAATGTGTAGCAGTGTGCTCGTCAGTGTAGTACGTAATGTGTAGCAGTGCGCTCGTCAGTGTAGTAGGTGAGGTGTAGAAGTGCGCTCGTCAGTGTAGTAGGTGAGGTGTAGAAGTGCGCTCGTCAGTGTAGTAGGTGAGGTGTAGCAGTGCGCTCGTCAGTGTAGTAGGTGAGGTGTAGAAGTGTGCTCGTCAGTGTAGTAGGTAATGTGTAGCAGTGCGCTCGTCAGTGTAGTACGTAATGTGTAGCAGTGCGCTCGTCAGTGTAGTAGGTGAGGTGTAGGAGTGCGCTCGTCAGTGTAGTAGGTAATGTGTAGCAGTGCGCTCGTCAGTGTAGTAGGTAATGTGTAGAAGTGCGCTCGTCAGTGTAGTAGGTGAGGTGTAGAAGTGCGCTCGTCAGTGTAGTAGGTGAGGTGTAGAAGTGCGCTCGTCAGTGTAGTAGGTAATGTGTAGAAGTGCGCTCGTCAGTGTAGTAGGTGAGGTGTAGCAGTGCGCTCGTCAGTGTAGTAGGTGAGGTGTAGAAGTGCGCTCGTCAGTGTAGTAGGTGAGGTGTAGCAGTGCGCTCGTCAGTGTAATAGGTGAGGTGTAGAAGTGCGCTCGTCAGTGTAGTAGGTGAGGTGTAGAAGTGCGCTCGTCAGTGTAGAAGGTAATGTGTAGCAGTGCGCTCGTCAGTGTAGTAGGTAATGTGTAGCAGTGCGCTCGTCAGTGTAGTAGGTGAGGTGTAGAAGTGCGCTCGTCAGTGTAGTAGGTGAGGTGTAGAAGTGCGCTCGTCAGTGTAGTAGGTAATGTGTAGCAGTGCGCTCGTCAGTGTAGTAGGTGAGGTGTAGGAGTGCGCTCGTCAGTGTAGTAGGTGAGGTGTAGCAGAGCGCTCGTCAGTGTAGTAGGTAATGTGTAGCAGTGCGCTCGTCAGTGTAGTAGGTAGTTGTAGAAGTGCGCTCGTCAGTGTAGTAGGTAATGTGTAGCAGTGCGCTCGTCAGTGTAGTAGGTGAGGTGTAGCAGTGCGCTCATCAATGTAGTAGGTGAGGTGTAGAAGTGCGCTCGTCAGTGTAGTAGGTGAGGTGTAGCAGTGCGCTCGTCAGTGTAGTAGGTAATGTGTAGCAGTGCGCTCGTCAGTGTAGTAGGTAATGTGTAGCAGTGCGCTCGTCAGTGTAGTAGGTAATGTGTAGCAGTGCGCTCGTCAGTGTAGTAGGTGAGGTGTAGAAGTGCGCTCGTCAGTGTGGTAGGTAATGTGGAGCAGTGCGCTCAGTCAGTGTAGTAGGTAATGTGTAGCAGTGCGCTCGTCAGTGTAGTAGGTAATGTGTAGCAGTGCGCTCGTCAGTGTAGTAGGTAATGTGTAGCAGTGCGCTCGTCAGTGTAGTAGGTAATGTGTAGCAGTGCGCTCGTCAGTGTAGTAGGTAATGTGTAGCAGTGCGCTCGTCAGTGTAGTAGGTAATGTGTAGCAGTGCGCTCGTCAGTGTAGTAGGTAATGTGTAGCAGTGCGCTCGTCAGTGTAGTAGGTAATGTGTAGAAGTGCGCTCGTCAGTGTAGTAGGTAATGTGTAGCAGTGCGCTCGTCATTGTAGTAGGTAATGTGTAGAAGTGCGCTCGTCAGTGTAGTAGGTAATGTGTAGAAGTTCGCTCGTCAGTGTAGTAGGTAATGTGTAGCAGTGCGCTCGTCAGTGTAGTAGGTGAGGTGTAGAAGTGCGCTCGTCAGTGTAGTAGGTAATGTGTAGCAGTGCGCTCGTCAGTTTAGTAGGTGAGGTGTAGAAGTGTGCTCGTCAGTGTAGTAGGTGAGGTGTAGAAGTGCGCTCGTCAGTGTAGTAGGTGAGGTGTAGAAGTGCGCTCGTCAGTGTAGTAGGTGAGGTGTAGAAGTGCGCTCGTCAGTGTAGTAGGTAATGTGTAGCAGTGCGCTCGTCAGTGTAGTAGGTGAGGTGTAGAAGTGTGCTCGTCAGTGTAGTAGGTGAGGTGTAGAAGTGTGCTCGTCAGTGTAATAGGTAATGTGTAGCAGTGCGCTCGTCAGTGTAGTAGGTGAGGTGTAGAAGTGTGCTCGTCAGTGTAGTAGGTGAGGTGTAGAAGTGTGCTCGTCAGTGTAGTAGGTGAGGTGTAGAAGTGCGCTCGTCAGTGTAGTAGGTGAGGTGTAGAAGTGCGCTCGTCAGTGTAGTAGGTGAGGTGCAGGAGTGCGCTCGTCAGTGTAGTAGGTGAGGTGTAGCAGTGCGCTCGTCAGTGTAGTAGGTGAGGTGTAGAAGTGCGCTCGTCAGTGTAGTAGGTAATGTGTAGCAGTGCGCTCGTCAGTGTAGTAGGTAACGTGTAGCAGTGCGCTCGTCAGTGCAGTAGGTAATGTGTAGCAGTGCGCTCGTCAGTGTAGTAGGTAACGTGTAGCAGTGCGCTCGTCAGTGCAGTAGGTAATGTGTAGCAGTGCGCTCGTCAGTGTAGTAGGTGAGGTGTAGAAGTGCACTCGTCAGTGTAGTAGGTAATGTGTAGCAGTGCACTCGTCAGTGTAGTAGGTGAGGTGTAGCAGTGCGCTCGTCAGTGTTTGTAGGTGAGGTGTAGAAGTGTGCTCGTCAGTGTAGTAGGTGAGGTGTAGAAGTGCGCTCGTCAGTGTAGTAGGCAATGTGTAGAACTGCTGGAGATAAAGGTATGGACAAGGTCCAACATTCATAAACTGTCTGACTCTTCTGTTTCGTAGATGGCAATTAGCTGACTTTGTGACTGACTCTGGCTCACTCTCACAGTTGATTTGGGTTTTTAACTTGTGTGTCAACATTTAGCTTCATTTTTCTCTATTCGGACCGATCACAGTACTTTTACTCATGAATTACTTTTCCTGGTGAATCTGGGTGTCATATTTATGTGGGCACCGGGGGGTTTACAGCCCCTGCTGGCTCAGGCTGTCACTGCCCCGGCCTACTACTTACTGTTTGATCAGGCTGATGAAACTCTGGTTAATAAAGGAGGTCCGCTTTTGTTGTAGGACATGTCAGTGTAGTTTAGCATCTGTTCTGACCTGATCTCCAGGACCAGTGACACTGGTAGCTTAGCTTTAGCATGTTATCTGTGAGCTGTGCTCAAACTGTCAGTGTTTCTGAGTGTATAACACAAACATTAATAACACAGTATGAAAAGTGTGAAATCTCATGCAGCTGTTCAGAGTGAAACACCTCCCGTGGCCGTCTATACAGTGCGGTAATGTAGCTGTTACCTTTCAGTCCAGCAGCCAGAAGAAGCACAGAAAACAGCAGTAGACCCATTTGGCCTGGGACGTGTACGGGTACGCTGATTAAAGCAGAGTTACAGGACACTAATCCACGTCTCTCACGCTTCACAGAGACACTCAGACTGCCTGGGTAAGAGTCATAGTAAGGTTGACCATTTACTGTCTCTCTTCCTCATCAACATGCAGGTGAAAACTGAAAACAAGAATACAGAATATTCAGTGTTACTGTAAAAAGTTGAAAAGATTACTGTAAACATTGCTGTTCTATACTACAGGTACAAGTAGCCATAGCCGCTAATATTGCTACAGCTTGTGAATAACTGTGAATAAATTGTTTTTTTATCTATTTTTTTAGGTAGCTTAACAAACAGTTATTTTTTTGGACTAAACAGATTAAAAACAATGACTAAACAGCATCTGATGTTGAATCACAAATATGACAAAAACAACACATATACAAACAAATAAAAGGACCAACACAGACTGTAAGAATTTCCTATCCTTTTCATTTTACTTTTCTCCACCCCCCCAATACCCGGCTCCCCTCCCACCACCCCTTCCCCCTTTCACCCACCATACAACTTCAACTCCATAACTCTCACTACCCACACCCCTTCTACTTTCCCACACACATTAACCCTCAAGGCACCCGCCCCAATATCCCCAGAACGCTGTGATGAAAAATAAATAAATAAATAAAATAAAATAAAATAAAATAAAATAAAATAAAATAAAATAAAATAAAATAAAATAAAATAAAATAAAAACAAAGAATACGTAAAATTGGTGAATAAATAAATAAATAATACAAAATAAAAATGAATATAGCCGCAAGCGGCAATTGGGGGTCCTAGCACGTAATATGTCCACTGAGGCCTCACAAGGCCTAAAGCAGTTCGGACCTTGTTTCTAGATCTATCAAGATAATACAGGTTTAACCGCTAATTTTTTTTTTACTTCATTTGGCACCAAAACTCAATTGTATTTGGCTCTATCTACAAACCGGATTCCAAAAAAGTTGGGACACTAAACAAATTGTGAATAAAAACTGAATGCAATGATGTGGAGGTGCCAACATCTAATATTTTATTCAGAATAGAACACAAATCACAGATCAAAAGTTTAAACTGAGAGAATGTATCATTTTAACGGAAAAATATGTTGTTTAAAAATTTCATGGCGTCAACAAATCCCAAAAAAGTTGGGACAAGGCCATTTTTACCACTGTGTGGAATCCCCCCTTCTTCTTACAACACTCAACAGACGTCTGGGGACCGAGGAGACCAGTTTCTCAAGTTTAGAAATAGGAATGCTCTCCCATTCATGTCTAATACAGGCCTCTAACTGTTCAATCGTCTTGGGCCTTCTTTGTCGCACCTTCCTCTTTATGATGCGCCAAATGTTCTCTATAGGTGAAAGATCTGGACAGCAGGCTGGCCATTTCAGTACCCGGATCCTTCTCCTACGTAGCCATGATGTTGTGATTGCTGCAGAATGTGGTCTGGCATTATCTTGTTGAAGAATGCAGGGTCTTCCCTGAAAGAGATGACGTCTAGATGGGAGCATATGTTGTTCTAGAACCTGAACATAGTTCTCTGCATTAATGGTGCCTTTCCAGACATGCAAGCTGCCCATGCCACAAGCACTCAAGCAACCCCACACCATCAGTGATGCAGGCTTCTGAATGGAGCGTTGATAACAACTTGGGTTATCCTTGTTCTCTCTGGTCTGGATGGCATGGCGTCCCAGTGTTCCATAAAGAACTTGGTGGAGCTTGCTTAGAAATGGCTTCCTTTTTGCACTGTAGAGTTTCAGCTGGCAGCGGCGAATGGCACGGTGGATTGTGTTCACTGACGATGCTTTCTGGAAGTATTCCTGAGCCCATTCTGTTATTTCCTTGACAGTGGCATTCCTGTTTGAGGTGCAGTGACGTTTAAGGGCCCGGAGATCACGAGCATCCAGTAGAGTTTTACGGCCTTGACCCTTACACACAGCGATTGTTCCAGATTCTCTGAATCTTTTGATGATGTTATGCACGGTTGATGATGATAACTTAAGAGTCTTTGCTATTTTACGCTGGGTAACACCATTCTGGTATTGCTGCACTATCTGCGCAACAATGGTGGAATTGGTGATCCTCTTACCATCTTGGCTTCAGAGAGACACTAACACTCTGAGAAGCTCTTTTTATACCCAATCATGTTGTCAATTGACCTAATTAGTGTTAATTGGTCTTCCAGCTGTTCGTTATATGCTCAATTTCCTTTTTCCATCCACTTATTGCTACTTGTCCCAACTTTTTTGGGATTTGTTGAAGCCATGAAATTTTGAAACACTTTTTTCCCTTAAAATGATACATTCTCTCAGTTTAAACTTTTGATCTGTGATTTGTGTTCTATTCTGAATTAAATATTAGATGTTGGCACCTCCACATCATTGCATTCAGTTTTTATTCACAATTTGTTTAGTGTCCCAACTTTTTTGGAATCCTGTTTGTAGTGTTCAAAAAAGGATGTGGTCAAAACAGGCAGTAAAAAAGACATCTCACTTTCAGAAAAAAAATTTTGGTTTAGGAGTTATAATCCAAAACGTGTTTTGGTTTGCTATAGCGCCACCTTGTGGCCAGTTGGTGCCATTCTTTGTGGCTGAGTCATTTCACCCCTACTGTACCTTCAGTCCAAGTTTGGTGTCTCTAGGCCTTATGGTTTTTGCTCTACGACGCGTTTCAGCCCAGAAAATAAAAAATAAAAAAATAATAATAATAAGAAGAAGAAGAAGAAAAATCCTAACAAATACAATAGGGTCCCTGCACTACGTGCTAGGACCCTTATAAAACAAAAATCTCTATAATGAAAGAATAAAAAGTTATTGAAATTAATTCATACAAACACCTAAAATGTTGAGTTTGCCTGGCATTAAATTTGCTGATACTGTTGCATCATGTTATACTGGATAAGTCTGTTGTGGTGAATTCCAATCAAACTTTCAAAAGTTAAACACCTCTGACTTCATTAGTGATGTTGCTCAGAAAATTAAATTCTAATACATTGAACGGCGCGGTGCTTCTCTTCGCTGATCTTAACTTGCTGCTTTACCGTGTAGAGTAATTTGTAGACGGTCCCTCAACTCTAACGGCGCACGCAGAAGCCAGTGGAAATCCATTTGTTTTGTGCTGTTCAAACCGCAAACATTTCGACATAAACCACGTTGTACATGACTGTGTTGAAGGTCAGCACATTTATCACTGGAGAACTTAAAGCACATTTATCACTGGAGAACTCCCAAAAGGCAGAAGCTCATCAGTTTAGGCTTATTTTATTAGACCGAGGTGAGAATATACCTACCTCAGTCTGGATTACTGTGTGGAATCCACACCGCCGCTTTCTTTCGCTCTCCCTGTGTTTGTTCTAAATGCACTTTCGGTTTTGTTTTGATCCAGCCTGCAGTGAGTTTTATGACCCTGGAGGAGGTGCTGTCAGATTTCACTGGCTTGCATGTAAACATGGAATCTACTGTACAGCTCATGTGCCACATATCTGTGCAATTACACATGTAATAGTGTAAATTATGCTTAAGAATAATTTCTTTCTTTTTATTTCTAATATTTTGTATTTTGTATAACTTGCACTATTCTCATGTTGATTTTTTTATTATCCCTTGAAGAGATATTGTCAGATTATATTGACTTGCATGTAAACATGGAATCCACTGGACAGCTCATGTGCAGGTCTTGGTTTGATCCACTCAGCGTAGGTGATGGGGTAGTTCACGTCAGATCAGGGTTTTTATGTATATATATATATATATATATATATATATATATATATATATATATATATATATATATATATATATATATTTATATTTATATTTATATTAATATATATACACACATCTTCACAAAACACAAGTCACGAAGCAGCTTTAGAGAGAATCCGACAAGGCAAGGAGAAACTCCCTCAGAGCAAGAGGAAGAACCCTCGAGAGTAACCAAGACTCAAAACAGGAAACCATCCTTCTCTGGTCCACAGCGGAAGACAAATACAAAGGCCACATTAACAGATCACATGCCTCTTTTAATGAATCACACAGAATTTAAAATTCTATACGGTAGGGCATATGGAGTTACCCAGAACTGTTGGAGTCCTGTGAGAGTACGAGTGAGAAACTAAAACCAGTGAAAGCACTGTAAGGAGCTTATCCCAGTAAAAACCTCCATCAGTACCTCCTCCTAGAACCCTACAGGTAATATCTGTTAGTGAGAAAAAGAGAAGGGCTGAGTGTTCTGCGAAGCAGAGGAAGAATGTTCCCCCGTGTCTGGTCTCTCTCCTTTATCTAGTGTACCTGACTGAGGTAATGTTCTCACTATCTAGTCCTTTAGATGGAGGCACTGGAGCAGAGAACACTGTGTAGTACAGATGGCTCTGGGTTGGGGAATGCAAGCCTTTGTTGGGGAACTTCCTGCAGAGGGACTTCCAACAGGGGAGTGGCCACACCTGGGGGGGAACCCAGTCTGCAGATCGGTCACTGACTGGAACTGAACCTACCTTCCATGCCCTATTTAATGGAAGATCTTCAGTTAGTTCCTCAAATGGAAACAAAGAGAAAGGATGACATCTAGTGGCCAATAACATGAATGACAACTGGAGGGATAAAACAGAATGGGAAACGAGGAAAGGAAAGAGTTCCAGCTCTTCCTAAGTGGGTAGAACGTTCCACCTCAGTGCCATGTAACAAGCTACACACCCTTATTCAGCACTCGTCCTTTCTCGAGAAACAGACAACTGGACTGCACTCTCTTCTTTATTATAACTGAGGTTTTAAAGTCTTAGATGTCCCACCATGTCTTCACTGGTCCTGAACCTAAGGACATTCACCAGAACGGTTCATTTACTGGTTAAACTTTTTACAGGACATAAAACATGAAAAATCATAAATAGGAAAAGTGAAATATATAGGCGATTTAACTTGTCATAACAAACGAAGCAATACAATTCACTCTGAGTTTTGTATTTTAATGATTGAAATGAACCAAGTAGGTTTTGATGCTTGGCCAAAAATATTTCTCTGTGGTCCATGTGCCAAAATAAAACGTTTTTTTTTTCTGCTACTATTTTATTGTTTCTCTGCCCATATTATCAGCTCATGCTGCAGGAGCAATATGACAGTAAGAAAGAAAAGGTTTTAAACAGGCAGATTATGTGGATAATACAGCTGATGTGCTCTGAAAAGCAGCCTCTGGTTTCTCATTTGGTGTGGACCACCGTAACAATTGGTTCACACAGGCTTTAAATTGAAGCTGGGACCCCTGAACCATGGTTTAGTTGTTTGGTGTGGAGCTGGATCCAGGTGGAGAGTTCAGGGATGTAGCTGAAGGAGCTAAAGAAAAGGCTGAAGACAGAATATTTATATATTGATATTTAAACTCGCTGTTTGGGAAATGGAGATGTCGACTGGCTCTGTTGGTCTGCACTCCATGTAGTTCAGTTTCATTCTGATGTAAGCCATCTAAACTCACATTTATGAAGCAGTACATGAATATCTGTGTACAGTTGATCCCAGTGATCACACTCTGGTATTAGCTGATGTTTTATGAAGTAGGAGAAGTCAACCCACAGGAATGAAGCTTGGTGTGTAGGTTTGACATGGATGAGACGTGCTCAGCCGCACAAACAAGGCTTTATCTCTGTACCTGACTAACCCAACAGCCATGACTCCAGACACTCATCGAGCAGTGGTGTCCTCCATGAGTCATCCTGTTCGTGTCAGCACCATTGGCAGACGGCTGCACCACGCAGGACTACATGCATACATGTGTTTGCCGCCGTGTTTGCCAACCCAACACGCCAGACATCTCGGCATGGAGTTTTAAAGGTTCCTAATGGAGTCCTGTGATAATCCATCCCATGCAGCTTGAACATCCCCCAATACCGTTCCTGCAGATGGTGCGGTAGGGGTGGAGATGGAGGGACACCAGGCCTTCTGGACATGTGACTACAATCTGTTCATCTTGGTGCTGACCACGGTGCCTCCACGCATGGATTCGTTGGGCGTCTCCACCAAGACTAAAGCGGGACTGGTCACTGAAGATGACCCGCTGCCATTCTGAGTCACTCCATGACAGTCTGGTACGACACCACTGCAGTCTTTGGTGACGGTGACGTGGTGTTAAGGACAGTCGTGGTAACGGTCTGTGTGCATGTAGTCCTGCGTGGTGCAGCCGTCTGCTGATGGTGCTGCACTATCAGGATGACTCATGGAGGACACCACTGCTCGCTGGATGTCTGCAATCATGGCCATTGGGTCAGTCAGGTACAGAGATAAGACCCGTCCTTCTTTATCTCAACCTGCAACCATATCATGTCTCACAATGTCAAACCTCCCCACCAAGATTCATTCTAGCTTCACATTTTCATGAACTTTCATCTCCACATTAGCTCAGGTTACCAAACCAGCTCTGAAAAAGCAGCATATGTCTTTATACACAATTTTAATTGGTACAACTTGTGTAGGGATCTGTTTTTACATTTCTATATTCCTTTATGGCCAAATGGACACAAACAGTTGAATAGATAATATTTATTAAATATATAAATATCAAATACAATAAAAAATATTTCCAGAAAAGTGCATTAGACATTGACTGTCCTCCTCCTGAATGAGAGAGTCCTTCATTCTCACATACTCTTTCTAACCTTTTTCTTCTTCACTCAAACGCCTCAGACTGACAAAATAGCAGTGATGACTATCAGAACCTGCTTGGAGCTGCAGTGATACGCACCTTGAGTCCTGAGACCTTGATTCGTTGGTGCGGCCTGATGAACTACATTTACTGATATGATCACTGAAGGATGATTCTGGTTTTCTGCTCTGCCTGTGCGAGACACGAGCTAAGGTCACTCACCTCCTACACTGTTACAGAACAGACTCATTAATATTTGGAGCCCCAACATTTACTTTATCACCAGCTTCTTGATCAGAAAATTCAGAAAACATAAAAATTCTCAAAAGAAGCTGGAGAACAGGAATTTCAGAAATGTTATGCTAACAGAATCCCGGAACAACTTTAATCCTGCAGTCTGCACATTTCAATCCGGACAGTTTCCCAAACTCTTAGACAATATGGAGCAGCTTCGCTCAGCGCTTGACCCTGAAGAGAGAAGCAGCTCCACCTTTCTTAAGAAAAACTGTAAGTCTAAATTTATCATCATTTATTAATCCTGGTAACCTTTATCTTTCTTCCCTGCACTCCCACACTTCCTTCTGGGTGCAGCTGTTCTACTGATGATGAGTGAATATGGGGTAGTATATGCTATATGATGGTCTGGGTACTACAGTGTTGCCTACAGTGCTGTGCAAAAGTCGCAAGACGTTCAGTGTGCTGTAAGTACTGTTTATTTGACAGACACAGAATTCTCTTGCAGGTTCAGAATCTCCTTGTAGGTATCTTCGGAACATGAAGGAAATGAAATGAGGTCTCTGACTTTTACACAGTGCTGTACATCTGCTGTACATACTTTACTTTTCTCATAAATAGTTTCAGACGTTTTTTTCACCGTATGTATGACAGGTCCTGGCCTGGGTTTCCTGAACAGGTCAGACTACTGATGACCCTTTTGTGACGGTATGAGTTTTAGCAGAGCCCTACAGAGGGACACAGAGCCCTACAGAGGAGAGAATTCAAATCAGCTGAACGCGAACAGACACAGACGTCACCTAATCACATACATGTACTATATTGCCAAAAGTATTCACTCCCCCATCCAAATTATTGAATTCAAGTGTTCCAATCACTTCCTACACTGTAAAAAATTATGTGTTGATTTTACTTAAAAATATAGTGCAACGTTTTTGCAAGCTAACAAATCAGAGTGTTTACTGTCTTTACTTAAAAAAAATGTGTTTCTCCATTCAGTAAAATTAAGCTGTTTCATTTAGACTTCCTTAATATTTTAAGATGAATATAAGTAAGAATTTGCATAAATACTACAACTGATTACTACTAATGACACAAGAAAATCTATGGCAGGTTGTACTACATCAAATAAGCACTACACAAATAGGCCTTTTAGTGAACTTCAAACCAACATAATTTTATTTCAAGAAATGGTATGTAAAACACATAATACCACAACCACTGTACTCTTCCCTATGGAAGCAAGCAAGAACTATACAGGTGAAAAACAAATATAAGTCTCTTTCTGAGTCTAAGTTCCACTTTATTTATTATTTTTCTCCCTCAAAAATATTTTACTTAGTAGTAGTAGTGATGTAGGTTAAAATACCTGCTAACAATTAGTTTATTATGCTACCTTTGAAGAGAAGGGGACAGAAGAGCTCTGCTTTCTGCTTATCCTTCAAGGCACACATCACACCACAGGTGATTTTTTTAGGAAGCTAAGCAGCTAATAATTAGCATACAATACAAGCTTCAACCAGCAGGGACAACTTTTATTCAATTAATGACAGTTGCGACATTGGGTAGGTCAAATGCAAGTTATTTCTGTTTTTATTAATGTTAAATGCATCAGATCATGCTATGAATGGAGTAATTAGCTTATTAATGTTTAAATGGGTGGGTCTGTTTATCGGGCAACTACCATTCCAGCCAGCTTGGTTCCCATTTATGTATTGTTAATATGGGGTGAGTCTTTAACAGCTTCTTTCTCTGTGTGTAATACAGAACTGCAGACACTACTATACAATATAACTATACACTATGTAGGTTTGAAATCAACAGCTTTTTAACCTTAATAGTGCATTTAACGTTTAATAGGAAGTAATTAAAATGTAGACACAGGCTCCATGACTCAGTCGTAGAGCACTATTTGGGTGTAATTTCTTGAAAAGCACTACGCAGGGAGTAACGAGAAATTTGAGATTCAGCCCATATTAATACATAAATGCTAACAAATCCTGTCTGACTGGATTAGATGGTAATAATCACCCTGTCAACATTAATAAGCTAATTACTCCATTCCTATCATGTTCCATCACATTTAACATCAATAAAAAAAAGAAACAACTGATATTTGACCAAATGTCATGACTGTCATTTACTGAATCAAAGTTGTCCCTGCTCCCAGCTTTGGATGCTAGTTATTACCTGCTTAGCTCCCCTAAAAACACTTATGCTGGTCTAGCATGCTAACTGTTAGCAAATACATTTTTTTCAACTACATTACCCTTCAGGTGTGCTGAAACATCATTACATCACATGACATCAAATATTACCATTACTCTCAATGAAAATGTATGCATTTATGCATAACAAATGTCCCCTTTGGTGACAATCTTTAGTGTGTGGTGTGTCAGGTCTTCAGGGTCGAGGTCGCCATTGATGAGTGCTGAAACAAACATAAAGACCATTATATGATAGTGTTTGCAAACATGTGTTCCTCTCCACACTGTCTTTTCCTTACATGTCCTTAAATGTGGAGGCGTCCTAACTTTTTTCCTCCCAGGAAAGATGCATTTCTATTAATTACACTTTAGAAATTATTTTTCAATGACATTTCTTCAGCTTATTTGTTTAGTTATATTACCATCTCTCAATACTGTTAAGATAAAGATCCAAAGTCCATATGTTAAAATCATGACTGTGTGCATATACCACACTAACCTGATAATGTGTTATAAGGTGCTCAGCATTTTCAGAGAGGTATACCATCAAGCCACAAATCACTACCTCTCTACGGTTATCCATACCAGCATCATTAGTGGCATACAAATACAAATTTTTCATGAGTTCATGGTCAGGCACTCTTGTGTTGTGAAGAGTTGATAGCCAATTCAGGGCATCCAAGCTGTTTTAGTTTCCGCCTGTAATTGGCCATCTTATTCTTCAATCTGGATAACCAGCCATCATACCCAGACAATGTTCCAGGCACGGATACTTTTCAATTAGTGCCTGAGCAACAGCACACATCTGCTTGCTAGTGGGGTAGTGGGGTCTGATCAACAAAGACTTCCCTGAATCAGATGTAACAAAGAAAAACCAACATTTATCAGTTAATTTTGCTCAAAGTCATCTACACTGTAACGAATTTCTGTAGTTTCCACAGCAATACTACTGTTTAATGAAGAAATGCTTGCTGTAAAACCTGTATGCAGTATTTTGCTGTAAATCTGCAAAGCATCATGGTTGAAATTCACTGGCGGGTGAATTTTACAGTAAACATATTTTTCCTGTGAATCACAAAACAGTAATATTGAGCGGGAGTCTTTGTTCAGCAGTAGAAATCTGTTTTGGCTGTTGGTACATTTTACATTATTTCCAACACAGATATTTTCTGTTTGTGTTTGTTTTTTTGTTTTTAATTAATTTATTTATTTTTTAATCACCCACACTGAGGAAGACTCGACATCTCTACTTCTCAACAAATTCTATGCCCGCTTTGAGGACCCTGACACCCCGCCCAGCATAAGACTCACCCCTACACCTGGAGAAGTACCCCTCAGTGTGACACCAGCAGAGGTAAGGAGGACCCTCAGGAGGATCAACCCCCGGAAAAGTGCTGGTCCGGATAACATACCCGGACGAGTACTACGGGAGTGCGCTGATCAGATCTCCGAGGTCCTGGCAGACATTTTCAATGTCTCCCTCACCCAGGCAGCTGTTCCCACCTGCCTGAAGACCGCCACCATCATCCCGGTCCCCAAGAGCTCCACAGTGACAGGTCTGAATGACTACCGGCCGATAGCTCTCACGCCGATAGTCACTAAATGCTTTGAAAGACTGGTTATGACCCACATCAAAGCCACCATCGACGTCACTGTGGACCCACACCAGTACGCCTACAGGAGGAACCGATCCACAGATGATGCCATTTCCTCTGTGGTCCACACTGCCCTCACCCACCTGGAGCAGAAGGACTCTTATGTCCGTATGCTCTTTGTGGACTTCACTTCCGCCTTCAACACCATGATACCCCAGACACTGACAGATAAGCTCTCCTCACTTGGTCTGCGCTCTTCTCTTTGCAACTGGGTCCTGGACTTTCTGACCAACAGGCCGCAGTCTGTGAGGATCCACAACCTCTCCTCCTCCACCACAATCCTCAGCACTGGCTCCCCTCAGGGCTGTGTGTTGAGCCCCCTCTTGTTCACGCTGCTCACATATGACTGCTCACCCATCCACCCAGGCTGTCATATTGTGAAGTTTGCGGATGACACGGCAGTGGTCGGATGCATCACAAACAGTGATGAGTCTGGCTACAGGCAGGAGGTAGAACACCTGGAGGGTTGGTGCAGAAAGAACAACCTCTGCATCAACATAAAGAAGACGAAGGAGATGATTGTGGACTTCAGAAGGGGCAGACATGCCCACCTCCCCCTGCATGTCGGAGGGTCTGCGGTGGAAGTGGTCTCCAGCTACAGGTACTTGGGTGTTCACCTGAGCAACAACCTCACCTGGAGCAACAACACTTCCAGCCTGGTCAGGAAGGCACACCAGCGGCTCTACTTCCTCAGGCGGTTGAGGCGAGCTGGGCTCGGGAGCTCGGTCCTCACCTCCTTCTACAGATGTGTGGTGGAGAGCGTTCTATGCTCCAGCATCAACGTGTGGCACGGAAGCTGCTCTGCTGCAGACAGGAAAGCTCTGCAGAGGGTGGTGAAGGCTGCACAGAGGTCTGTCGGAGTCAGCCTCCCCACCACCACGGACATATACACCTCCAGATGCAGGAAGAGGGCCACCTGCATCATGAGGGACCCCACTCACCCAGCACACTCACTGTTTGTCCCGCTCCCCTCAGGCAGGAGGCTGCGGAGCGTTAAGTGTAGAACGAACAGACTGAGGAACAGCTTCATTCCGGAAGCTGTAAGACTTTTAAACGCCACTTAGTGGAACCACTGCACAGACACTTTAGCAACACTAGTCACTTTATTACACTCTGCTGCTACCTTCTCTATTCCTGCTTATTTTATTTTCATTTTTACATATATTTTTATATATTTATGTTTATTTTATTTATTTAAGTACTGCTGTCTGGGTAAAACTGGGTCCTTGGGTACCACAATTTCGTTCCACCCCATGTACCACATGTGATGCGAATGACAATAAAGTCTCCTTGAATCCTTGAATCCTTGAATTCTTGCACAAGGCTAAGAGTCACACAGATAAGTTAGCGTGGCCAACGCCCCCACAATTTTGTTGCAAGACGTATACTGACAAGATTCCACACTTTCTTCAGCCTGGAGTTTAGAAAGGTAACTTAGTTTTTTATTTTGTAGCTGTACGTTAATTCAGCACAATTTTGTCCTGTGAAGTTAGCTGTGTGTGTGACTTTAAGAGTGTACTGAGAGAGAGAAGTATAACGTTAACGTTAGAGAGGTACACCTTCCGTAGCTAGCAAGCTAGCGTGTATAATATTGGCTAAATGAAGTCTTTGCACAGTGAATGTGAACAAATTGTTATCTAGCAACATTTAATTGATAACGTTATCTGTGTAGGAGTAACATTACTGGATAAAAGCTCAACGGGAATTGTCTGTGTGCGCCACCTGCAAGTGGTGTTGCGCTAGCTAGCTAGCTACATTTGGAGAAGCTTAACAGTCGTTTTTCTCTTACTAGCTATCGTGAGGCACCGAGTACTGAAGCGGACAAGGCACAACGGAAGTATAACTTTTAAACAGCACAGAGATCTCATCCCAACTCGCTTTACCAAAAGTCTCACAGCTTCTTTTTTTTTCACTGTTTGGCTCTTTTCATTTAAGCTAATGAGTTGCAACAAAGAAAACCACATATATCATTTTAGCTTATTGCAGGAGTAGCCTAAACTAGCATGCCTAAAAATGCTTTTCAAGTGCAAGCGCTGCAGACACATTTCTGTTGTATGAACATAATGATAATGTAATAAAATAAAAGTTTTACAGATGAAGTGTTACAATAACGATTGCACCAGCGGTTGGACATTGTTTAGTGATGTCTATAACAAGGTTTACTGGTTGACCTCACATTGGTTATGTCAATATTGCATGCCATATTTTGGTGTTTCTATGTGAGTCTGTATGTGAGTATTTTTTTATGTCAGATGTTAAACCCTATTAGAATGAATGCAGTGTCAATTTTTTTTTTTTTTTTAGGAGAGTCCATTCTGGGGGCAAAGAAATGGATGGTTTCCATCGAGGGAAGAGTTGTCCTCCAACTGAGTGACCTTTCAGACTTCACTTCTGCCCTCGCTGTCTTCTTTGGGTCATATTACGTGTTCAATATTGAATATCCAGAGGAGGCGGCCACATCACTGGAATTTATCCAGAGGTAAGTACTTATTTGTTGTTGTTCACTAGGGCTGGGAAAGAGTACTTAAATACATGTCTTGTAACCACCTACTGAACTAGTAAAATGATTTTATTTTTTTGCTTCAACATTGTAAAATGAAGACTAGACTACTAATTTTTCATCTAATAAAATACTAAATTAATGGAAATACCCATTCCATTTTTTCATACACCCATTAATGTGCTGACTGCAATCTTTTTGGTCCATTCCTTATTTGAAATATTTTGACATGTGGTCTCTTGACCTTCAGTACAATTGTAATGGAAGTTGTTGTAGAATAGATATACTGTAATAAAAGCTGTGGAATAGCCTTATAGTGGTATTTCGTTTTCCAAGTGTAATACATCCGCTGATCTGGTCCGTTAACTCCTTCCCTGATGTGAGAAAGAGAGCTTTACTGGCAGTGTACTGCTCCAAATATTAGGTTGAAAATATTAGGTTGAACATGGGACCAGACCACTGCTGTGTGATGACACAGAGTCAGAAAATACTGGGGAAAAAAAACTGAAAGTGCTGAAAGTACTACAAAAAAAAAGCTGAAAATCGTGTCAATTGCCATTCTGTACTTCATTCATTTTGGAGAAGTACGGTCCCTGTGAAGCTCTCAATCTCATTGAGTGAAGGTGAAGGTTCATACAGTGAAGGTGTTAATGGACCAAACTTAGTGAATGTATTATACTTGAAAATCAAGAAGCAAATACCACTGTACATGGGTAAAAATCCAAGCTATCACTTTGAACGTTTTTCTCTCCCTGGCTGGGGTAATGGATGATGTCTTTTATATTTACAGATTTTTTGTCAGGATAAATCCTGAGCAGAGTAAGTGTGCAGCCAAGGTCCAGGTGAGCAGAAGGACGGGCAAGATGGTCCAACAAAAAAATGAGTCCCTCAATCCACATGTGGCATCGTTTATCAGAAACTTCATTCACTATGACTGGCAGAACAACTAATAACAGGTGAGACTGTTAATTTATTTTTACCATGTAGATTTTCCATCTAAAACATTGCTCTAAAGTTGAAGTTCATGTTTATTCATAGCCCTTATTCACTGTTAGAGTACAGGGCAGTGGGACTTAATAAAGCCCTTTTTTGTGTGTCTGTTTGTGTATTTACTGTTGTACTACGCTGATGCCCTTCATGTAGTGTTGTCAGTAGTAGAAACTAATGGGAAGTAAGGGATCAACAAAAATTATCATGGAGCCTTAAGTCTTCAGTCAAATTTAAACATCAGTACCTAATTCCTTTTTATTATTTGACTGCAGGGAAGAAGACTCCAGCCCAGAAAGAAAGGTGCAGTTCCGGAAGAATACAGTTCAGGAAGTCAAATCCAGTTCAGGAACAAGTCAGATTAGGCATTTTGTTTAAAATTTTACATTTTGTAGTTCATATTTCATTCTGTGCTTTTGTATACTTCCAACTGAACATTGCTTCCACTACTTTTACTGTTTCATTTGTTAAAATACTTGAAAATATCTACTGAAATATGTATGAAAGATGAACAAATGTTGTTAAAAAAATAAAATTGTTTACAATATAGAAACTGTTCACACGTTTTTTAATAGACAGTAGCCTATGTATTTTTACATTTAAATGTTGAAGTTGTATGAAGTGATACAATAAATATTTTTTTTGGAACAAAAAAAAAAAAAAAAAAAAAAAAAAAACGTCTTCAATTTTTACAGTATTTAATTACTTTAGTTATTAATTTACACTATTAAAATTAATGCAGTAATGCATATTA
>JAMWET010005642.1:0-28794 GCA_024036415.1 Prochilodus magdalenae | reverse complement strand
TACCAGGGTGTTATCCCAGGTGGGTGTTAGGGTGTTATGCCAGGGTTTTTTCAAGGTGGATGTTAGGGTGTTATCGGAGGTGGGTTAGTTAAGTTGGAGGGTGTTATACCAGGGGGTTGTTAGGGTGTTACCCCAGTTAATTGTTAGCATGTTATCCCGTGGTTGTTAGGGTGTCCATTGGGGGAGGATGGTTTACACCATGTGGTTAGTTAGGGTTTAGGGTGTTATGACCAGAATTGTATCCAAAGCTGGTAGTTAGGATGTAGGGTGTTGTATCCCAGGGTGGTAAATTAGGATGTTGTATCCCAGGTTGTTGTTGCAGAGTGTTTATCCCAGGGTGTTGTTAGGGGTGTTATCGGAGGATGTTATTCCAGGTGAGTTTTTTCAGGATGATTCCTATAGGTGGTTGTTAGGCCCTGTTGTCCCCAGGGTGTTACCCCATTGTGGTTGTTAGGGTGTTGTCCAGAGTGTTATCCTAAGTGTTGGTGTAGGGTGATAGGGCATTATCCCATGATGTTACCTTGGGTCGTTGTTAAGGTCTGTTATGGGGAAATGGTAGTTAGTTAGCTGCTATTGCATTCCAGGTGGTGGTGGGGCAATGGCATTGGTGTGCAGTTGGTATGGTCTTGGTGGTATTTGTATAAACCAATACATCCAGACATTAGAAGCTCCTTGCTGTTCAGTGTCCCGTTTGCATTGTGGGGACAGTAGTGTCTATCCATTACTAATGCTCAAAAATCTTTTTGGTTCCTGGATATTCATGTGGATTGTTTTTTGAAATATACTCAGAAACTAGCTCGTGTTAGCATTTAGCATGCATTGGCACACGCCCCCCATGCTTTCTCTTCACCGTTGCTGTGGTGATGCAGATGGCTATTTATTTTGATGAGTTTTGTGTGTACAGAGTATGTAATGTAAAAGGTTCATTTTGACAGGGATTGTGGCATTTGGGATTAGAACTTCCAGATTTAAAACCATCTTTGAGCTAAGTTCCTAGGTCTGGGTCTAGGTCTAGGTCTAAAATTTTCTATAGTTTGATGACTGGCAGCTTTTGAAGCTGTAGGAGAAAAGAGGGCACACACTTTCAGCCACGAGACTCGAACTGGAGATCAGTAAGTCAGTTAATGTTTAGATATAAGCCTCGGGCGAAAGGACGCTTGGCCCTTGCATTTGGGATTCAGAGAGGAAGTTAAAAACTTAACGTCCACTTTAAGTTTAACAGGTTCTGCTGCGGCTGTCCTCTGCGAGCCGGACCGGCGCTAGTTTCCCCGCATTGATGGGCAGGGAATTCTGGAGAACTGAGCAGCATGTCTTTGTGTTCAGAGTATGAACGTCATTGTTTTGGCCTTTCCCTGTCGTGGTGCTGACCTTTCAAATGTCTCCTCCATCCCCTCAATCCTGCCATGGTAGGATAATTACCCACATCACCTCTTGTTCCATCTGCAGAGAGAGGAGAGATAGGGCTAAAGGGAGACATGACAGTTTTTGAAAGGGACAGTTCAAAGAAAAGTCACACTCGGATTCCTCTCTTAGCTTAAATATAGTCACTCAGCTACGAGGCTAATGCAGCTAGCTGCTGGTAGCCTTTTACCCCAGCAGTTAGCATGTGGCTTAACTGTGCTACAAAACGTGCAAGTCATACACATCTGCCTCAAACTGTTGGTGGTTTTTGTAGAGATATTGGTAGAGCTGATTGTTTGCCTTGTGAGGGGTGGTCTTCTCAACAGCCATGTCAGGAGGATCAATGCGGAGGCATTGCCTCCGGGGAGCAGGGACTACTGGTGTTTGTCTGTCGTTCGTGGTTTATTGGGTGGTTGTGTGTCTTTTCTGCGCGAAAACCAATGAGGCTAGTGTGAGGACATCAAAGGCCGAGTCGGGGGCAGCAAGGCACAGTCTTAGTCCCCGTGGTGGGTGGAGTCACAAACTTTAATTGCAGAGAAAGAGGACATGGTGCTGGGCGAAAACAGATGAGGAGGACGTGAGTTTTGAGTTGGCGGCTTCATGCACGATCACCATCATCAACTTGCTAATAAATCTTTACTGCAACTTGTTCTCACACGACCAAGAGGGTGACCCTCCAGCTCAGTTCACCCCCAGCGATGGAGGTGAGCAACAATGGGTGGTGCCCTATCACAGGGGCTACTGGGAGTACTGTCCACTCCTGCCTGGTGCATGACTTGGCCACAGTGTTACGTGTGGAGTTCTGTCCCATGATTTAGTGTAGCGGTCCTCAGGTGAGGAAATAAAGCTAACTTGAATACCCTCTTGACCCCTGCTGTTGTATTGACTTGTCACAGCCTACCTCTGGCCTCTTAGAAGGTTTTTAGCAAGTGACCACAGAGCGACAAAACAACAAAATCTAGTTGAACTCTCGACACTGTGAAGCAACAATCTGAAACACTGGCTCCAGCGTGACTCCTTTTCGGGGAACCGGCGGTCCCCGGAGGGTTCCCATCCCCTGCTCTCGGAACCTTCTGTTTCCTATTCTCAACATTATGTTGCCCAACGTCGAAAGACCAGCCTCATACGGAGCTGCGGTCTATGACTCGGCCTTGGGCTTCCTCACTAGGGATGGTATTTTCTGATGAAGCTGCCTTGTGACGACGCCTGGCTATAACAAAGGCCCTATAATAAATAATCCTCGGCTTGACTTGAAATCATAAAACCGCGGTGTCTGTTCCTTTCCCTCTCCGTGTGATGCGTCTTTGCAACATACGCACGGATGATAAAACAAGTGAAGCTTATGATGAGAAACTGTTTTGGCATCTCCGGGTGAGTGGGTCGCAATGCCATAGCCCATCTAGGTAGCCAGCATGACTAACCGACCAGGTGGAAGGAAAACCGGGAGTCCAGGTTTCCATCAGAGAGATTCATTCATCCCACTTTGTGTTAGGCTAATATTATGCCATTTTCTTCGGTTGGATCATCTTTGAAGCTGGGTCATAGCATGAGGCAACACTTTTGGCTGACGAAACCGGCTTTGTCACTTGCTATTGTGAAACGTATGCTAAGAATTCAAGATTTGACATGCCTCTCACATTCTCCATCTGTAGGTGATCGTTACAGGTGTACAAGAAGCAATGCATGATTTCACTACTTCGGTAGAATGTGCTCCTAAGATGGATAATTAGTCACGAATGGTCTCGCTTCCTGCTTTGGCTGTCATCCACTAACACTTCGGATTAAACTCATCAAAATGACTATTAACACCATGGACTGCTTCACTTGGCGCATATAGAGCAGGAGAAGTGCTATAACGGTGTGGCAGAAGTCACTGATATAACACTAAGAATCCGAGTAACAGTTCTAATATTTTCATACGGTAACTCAAAACAAATAACTCCTGTAGTGGACACCAGAGGGGGATGTTCTTAATTATACAGTACATACCATAAGATGCCCGTCTTGAATCTAGGTTTCGCTATATCCGAGGTGATATTCTCTACTAACTGAGACTTGAGTCAGCCCTTAACTTCCCTCATTACCCCAACAGGTCCCCAGATATTCAGGTATAACACCCATCCTCTAGGGGAAGGAGGTGTGGGGAGTGCAGGTGTTGTGGGAAGGAGGATAAAGGCGACCAGGATCACATAACTGGTGAATAAACTTTAGACTGATATGATCAATATTTATTTAGCTACACATACAGAAGTCTTTCTCTCAGTAGGGCGCCGGGCCGCCGTGGTTCGCTAACCCAACACCGCCAAGAACGTCTCGGTATGGAGCTGTAGAGGTTTCCTGATGGAGTCCTGTGATATCCCATCCCCATGCACTTGAACATCCTCACACAGTTCCTGCAGATTGGTGCGGTAGGGGTCGGAGTGGTCCGACACCAGGTCCTTCTGGACGTGTTGACGACAACAACCGTTTCATCTTGGTGCTGGGGGGGGACCACTGTGCCCTCACCCACAGGATTCGTTGGGCGTCTCCATCCAGGACTAAAGCGGGGACTCGTCCCTGAAGATGACCCGCGGTCCATTTCTGAGTCACTGCCATGACAGTCTGGTACGACACCACTGCAGTCCGTTGGTGCCGGTTGACGTGGTGTTAAGGGGACAGTCTTGGTAACGGTCTAGTGTGCGATGTAGTCCTGGCGTGGGTGCAGCCGTCTGCCCGATGGTGCTGCACTTAACAAGGATGACTCCTTGGAAGGGACACCACTGCTCGCTGGAGGTCTGCAATGGTGGTTGTTGGGTTTATTCCATGGATGGTGATCCCTTCTCTGGTTTGGTTCGTCTGTCTCCCAGATCTTTCATGTCGCTGGTTTGTGGCCAACAGCGTGCTATGTGAGTATACTGCATGAGCAGTATTTGGGGGGGGCCGGGCCCCCCATAACTCGATATGACCATCTTGCTTCCCATCTCAAACTCTGTCCAACTTCTGGAGCTGCTTTCAGACTCTTCTCATGAAGGTATATATCTCACTGGGCACAGGAGCTCCCAAACAGGAACAGCACGGACTAAGACTGGACAGCCAAAAATGTCCAACAGTGTCTCTTGATAGTCACAAACTTACCCACCAATTAGCATCAGGCTGAGGTTATATGCTTATCCATGTACATGTGTGTATATATAGTATAATATTCATATATTCAATATTGCAGGCTGTTCTGATGGGGAGAAGACAGATGCGCCGGCCATCATTACGTGCAGGGCTCTGTCTGTTCATCTCATATGGCCTCCACTGGGAAAAGGGGATGGGCCCACCACTGCTAATCATACAGCGTTATAACGAAATCGCAATTCTGGCCCCTCCAACTAATTAATAAGTGAGGGCCTTTGCACTTAGCGCGCTTCCTGCTGTAGCCCATATCCTACTGGGGGGGCATTTCAATAAAAGCGTGCTTAATTACAACACACCGCGTTCCTGCTCGCGCAAAGGAAACAGGAATTTTTAAAGCTGACCCCTTCCCCCTTTAATCCGGCAGCGATACAGTTGATAGACGAGATACTGTACACAGCTGGACCAAATCACGCAGTTACTTCACACTAGCCCCTGGGGGCCATGAAGTAATGGCAAGTTAATCGCTAATAATACATCACAGCGCTGCCATAAAAAAAATAATGACCAATTATTGTTCTGGACCCAAAATAGTCCTGCATCTAATAGCTGCTGCAATTAGCACAGCCAACGTAAGCGAGCGGACTTTTCCCGGTATGTGTGCGGCAGGTGAACTCAAACCAGCAGCGGTAATTCGATTTCCGCTATTGTCAGAGACAGCTTGGAGGCCAATTGATCTAAGAGCTTTTATTATGAATTGAAGAACAAAAAGAACGTGTTCATTGCAAGGAACGCCAGAAGAAAGCTGACTACGTTAAAAGATCTACATTGAAGTCCCGCACTGGCCCATGTTGGGAGTTTTTCTGCCAAAGCCAAAAAGTACATGCGAAACTCATTAAACAATGACCCCTATTAAGAAGGACTGCACTGTGAACAGCTAACGTGCCTCATTCCCAACAGGACGAACAGGACATTCATTGTCAATGAAGACCTGACTCCTGGGATAAAATCCCTATAATGCAACTGGCATGTCTTACTCCATACAATCCGTGACCTGGTATCCCCAACAAATTGGGGACAGGTAGACTATGGCTTACGGTGGGCTCATCCGGAGATGAGCCCTGACCGGGCATCACGGGAGGGATCGTGAAGACAGCTTGTCCATTTCAGCGTGATTAAATCGCTGTCCTATGCCTCACTGTAATTAAGGACCTGTTTATATTTCCACAATTCCCTCTTCTCTGGGTTTCGAGGTCCCTGGTGTCTTTAAACTCTCAACTTGTTTGTCATTGGTTGCGGCAGCCTCGTTGCACCAACACATCGCACTGTCCATTTATTTTATCAAATCCATTACTCTATAAAAGTGGCTTTCATGTTTTTTTTTTGCCCAAACCATCTTAGCCTTGTAAATAATGTCTCCGAGCGGTTTATTTGACAGTAAAAGTTCACATGACATCCGCTGTGTGCCTTGGATATGTATCATATTTTCCATTACCACGTTAATGAAAGTGGTGGTCCTCGATGGATTTGCTCCAAGTCGGATTCTTTTTGGCAGTTCCAGCCACACAGATATTGACGGAAAAATGATCTGTGTTTGGGCCTGTTTGTGTGAAACGTAGCCTATTTAGTGTCATTTTCTCTCGGAAGTGGGAAACGTTCGCTTCACTAGGAAATACCAGAGATGGCCTACAAGTGCACTATTGTTGAATTATATTTGGTAAAATATCAAGTCCATGTCCATGTCCTCTGATTCTATAGGCTAGAGTCCAAGTCAAGTCACCGATTCTAATAGGATATAGTCCAAGTCAAGTCTTAAGTCAATTTACACAAGCACATATAGTAACTGTAGCATTAAAAAAATAGTGGTAAGTGAATTAAAAACACAAATTGGTATTTTTTTATTGAAAGACAGTCCAACACTAATATTCTTTTTTTTTGTTTTGTTTAAATGCTACATATTTCCTTACAATATTCACTAGCAAGAAACGACCATGCCTCTACCGCTACTCAGACGACAACAAACTAGAAGCCGTATCACTTTTTGTTTAGGCACCAATACTACGCCCTCAAAAACACTTCCTGTTTTTCAAGGCAGCTGAAGGGTTAACCACTGTATGTTATATAAGCTGGATGATGGGCTAAAACGGCTAAGCACTAGCACAAACCTATCTGGGTGGTGTGTTCAGATGCCGTGCTGACGTTTTGATCTGGTCGATCCAGTGTCTGTAAATTTTGTCCCCACACTCTCTGCCAACAATCACCACTCTTCTGTTATAGGCTAGGATTTTGAATTCCCTGTAACCAAAGGCTACCACATACGGTGAAGCCATGCTAACAGCGCCTTGTTTTACACTTGGCGCCGCTCCACTGATATTCATGCACGACACTGAAGTCGGATGTGTGTAATTCGTCCGTGTCCGTGGGCGTGGTCCAAATCACCAGAAATAAATTGTACATAACCCAACGGAGTTTATTTTCCTGTAACTTTTCCGCCACACCTTGCCTGGATGGTTCATGAAAAGAAACTTGATGTTTACATGTGTTTTATTTTGGTCCGATTCGAGTCCGGGAGTCATTATAGACGAGATTAACAAGGTCAAGGTCTGAAGTCTATATATATGCAAACTCGAGTCGCTAAAACTCAATTACCCATCTCTGGGAATATCGTACATTTTTTCCAGGTTCCTCATAACAGGGAACATCTTACTCCGTTAAACTCCCACAGATGCTACGAAATGGTGCCTGGCAGCACTGTGAGATTTTCTCTACTAGTCCAGTTCTTTTTTTTTTTTTTTTTTTTTTTTTTGACTCTTTATTATTGAATTTTTTCACAGATATTATAATATACAATAAACAACACATCCCACCACCCTTTCCCATACCCATTGCACCAGCTGGTAAGTATAAGGTTTTTAAAAGAATGATAAAATATTCTAGTATATAATATGCCATATTACACATTCATCATATACACATATATACCGTACACATATACACAAAATCCAAAACAAATCCACTACGTACTCATAAACCTTAGTGAGTAACAATCATTTGTGATTCCTCCTACAATCATGTACCGTGGGGAGGTCTGACAAAGATATGAAAATATTCAAATAAAGGTTTCCAATAAAGATTAGTCATTTTGTCTGTTTGATATACCACAAAAAAGTGAAACTTAATTTTTTCCAAATTCAAAAAAATAAACAATCATGTCTGTTGAGCCAGGAGCCAAAAAGAACAGGGCTGTGTGAGATTTCCATTTGTAATAGTTATTCTAATGGTTCTTTGCTACAAAGAGAAAGCAAAAGCCACAATCTGAGATTGCCTAGAAGTTTAGTTGCAAGCTGGAATCCCTGGAGTCCTCAAAGTGGTGATAAAAAGAGGTGTGGATATGTTTGATTGATTTGATTGATTGAGGTGTATATGATTGATTGATTTGATATGTGTACATTAATGAGTTTTGAGTACCTGGATAAGTATTTGAATATGTGTGAACGAAATTGGGGTACCACATTATTCGTAGAGATTGAGCAAACAATGTGGACTCGTGGATTTCCACTGCAGGCGCTTAATGGGAAGGGAAGAGTGGATTAAGGCAGGGAGTGAGGATTTGATTGCAGGATGAGGCTTTCTAAAAACAACCAAATCAGCTCTAGGAGTCTGGAGCCCAAAAATATGAGTTTTTCTGAATGTGGTACTAGTCAGTTCTGACCTATTGCTCTGAAGGATAAAAAGGTCGTGTCTGGGGGTTATTGACTGTCCCGGAGTTTTCAAGATGGCCGTCCTAATCAAATCCAGGAAATGATTGTCATAGTGTCGCAAGATGGCCGACTTTGTTTGGTGTGCTGTGAAAGAAGAGCCTTTTCTCGTCAGCTTGACCTTCTCTCTTGTGTTCCTTGTTCCGGCTCGTATCAAGATTTTGGATCTTTAATTTGACTGACCAGCTGCTGATCATCAACTACAAAGGTCGTCTGCAGGTTCACACATCTGAGGATATTTCGGTGAGTTGTCCACCTCTGTTCTCATGTTCGCTGTTTTGTTGCCTTAGCTCTGGGGAATGTCCCAGCTTGATGCATTTAGCTGTGATGTGTTGGTTTTGTGTTTTTTGCTGACGGATTTGTTTGTGTTGAGCTGTGTGTGTATACCTGTATGCCTCCATAGTTTCCCTCTGCCCTTTCTAGCTTTTTCCTCTGTAATTACCAGCGGCTTGAGTGGGTCAGCAGCGCGGCCTCTCTCCTGTCTGAACACAGTCTTATCAGTTGTTTTTAAGGTTTTAAGTCGGTTTTAACAAGAAGCAGGGTTACAAGTGCAGTGAACTCTGATCTGCTAATTCTTCTCCTGAGTGTAATGCTAGCACCCATGTAGCTTAGCTGTTACTGTGCAGGGAAAGAGTGGAGTGGATACTGGAGTCACAAGTCAATCGATTTCACATAAAAACTGCAATGCATACTGAAAAACTAATGCTAGCTACTGTATTTTTGGGTTGTTTTAGTGGCATTTTGACAGAGATGAGGAAGTGGAGAGAGCTGTTTTCCTGAACATGTTGCTGGGAGGTCTAAAGGTCCTTGGCCCAAAGGCGTCTGGGATGGTTGAGTGCCTTGGTTATTTGGTGATTGGAAAGACCTCACATCATCAGTTTGAAGCTGATGTTTATTTTCACCGATGCCTGTGTTTTTGCTATTGTTATTAGCCAGCTAATCCAGTCCCCAGACCGGTGTATACCAGCTGGTCTGGTAATGGTTTCCTCTGGTCGCATTGCACGGGTATGCTGGTTGCCGCATGGCACCCAGCATTAGTATGCAACACGTGCTGGATCTGAGTTCTACTGAGCACCGTTGCTTTCTTTGTTGAAAGATGAAAGGGTTCCTTCCCTCTGAAGACTGCACAAAGCTAATGCTAATATGAATGTCTTGCTTGCATGGGTTCCTACTGAAAAAAAAAAAAAAAAAAAAAAAAAAAGCGTCAAGGGCACTGGTGGTGGATAGATATGCCGTCCCCTGAAGTAACTCAGGGCTACCAGGAAGTGTTATGTACGGTTTTTCCGAAATGATTTGTGCATTCTTGATTTTCCAATACCTTTATCGAAGTGTCCTTGTGATGTACTGGAGTTGACTGGTGCTCCGTCGAGCCTGCCTGTTTTGGTGTTAAGCAGTGATTCACAACCATGGTCCTTCATGACACAGGTGTTGGGACATCACTGCTGTGACACAAAACAAGGCGAGCTCGAAGATGCACCAGTAACTTCCAGTAACATCAAAGGACACTTTCGATAAGGTCTGGAAATCAAGAGCGCACAAATCATTTCGGAAAAACCTGTACATCACTTCCTGTATAGCCCTGAGTTTACTTCAGGGACGCATATCCAGCCCCCCCAGTGCCCTTGAGTCAGTAGGAACCGCATGCAATGCAAGACCTTTCATATTAGCCTTAGCTTTGTTGTGCAGCTTCAGAGGAAGGACCACTTTCATCTTCAACAAAGAAGCAAGGTGCACTCAGTTAGACCTCAGATCCAGCACGTGTTGCCTACTGAATGGCCTGGGTGCCTATGGGACAACCAGCATACCCCGTGCCAATGCGACCAGAGGAACCGATTATCCAGACCAGCTGGTATACACCACCGGTATGGGGCTGGATTAGCTGGGCTATCAACAATAGCAAACACAGGCATTCGTGAAACATAAACAATCAGTCTCAAACTGATGATTGTGAGGTCTTCCAATCCCAATAACAAAAGGGCACTTCAACATTCCCAGACGCTTTGGGCCAAGACCTTTTAGGACCTCCAGCAACCATGTCAGGGAACCAGCTCTCCTCACTTCTCATCTCTTCAAAAATGCCCCTCAACAACCACAAAACAGTGACTGTAGCATTAGTTTCCAGTATCATTTCAGTTTATGTGAAATTCGATGACTTGTGACTCCAGTCACTCCACTCTTTCCTGCAGCAGGGCTAAGCTACAATGGTGCTAGCATTGACCTCAGGAGATTTAGCAGACAGAGTTCACTGCTCTTGCTCTGTAAAACCGACCTACTCAAAACCTTAAAAAACACTGATAAGACATGTTCAGACAGGAAGAGCCGCGCTGCCTGACCCTCAGCCGCGGGGGTAATTCAGAGGAAAAGCTAAGAAGGCAGAGGAAACTATGGAGGCATACAGGTTACACACACAAGCTCAACACAAACAAATCAGCAGCAAAAACACAAAACCACATCACAGCAAAATCATCAGCTGGACATTCCAAGGCTAGGCAAACAAACAGCGGACATGGAACAGAGGTGGACAACTCCACCGAAAAATATCCTCAGATGTGGAAAACCTGCAGACGACCTTGTAGTTGATGATCAGCGCTGGTCGTCAAATTAGATCCAAAACTTGATACGAGCCGGAACAAGGAACACAGAGAGAAGGTCAAGCTGACGAGAAAAGGGCTCTTCTTTCAGCACACCAAACAAGGTCGGCCATCTTGCGACACTATGACATCATTTCCTGTTTGGATAGGACGGCCATTTTGAAAACTCTGGGGACAGTCATAACCACCCACGACCATTTGTATCTTCAGAGCATAGGTCAGAACTGACTAGTACAACATTCAGAAACTCATATTTTGGGCTCCAGACTCCTAGAGCTGATTGGTGTTTGTTAGAAGCCTCATCCTGCAATCAATCCTCACTCCCTGCCTTAATCCACTCTTCCCTTCCATAGCGCCTGCAGGGAAATCCACCGAGTCCAATTGTTTGCTCAACTCTACGAATTGGTCCCAATTTCGTTCACATATTAAATCTTTCCAGGTTCTCAAAATCATTAATGTTTAACATATCAATCAATCAATCATATCACCTCAATCAATCAAATCAATCAAACATATCACCTCCTTTTATCACCACTTTGGGACTCCTGGATTCCAGCTTGCAACTAATTCTAGGCAAATCTCAGATTGTGGCTTTTGCTTCTCTTGTAGCAAGACCTAGAATACTATTACAATGGAAATCTCACAAGCCCTGTTCTTTTTTTTTTTTTGGCTCCTGGCTCACAGACATGATGTTATTTTTGAATTTGGAAAAAATTTAAGTTTCACTTTTTTTGTGGATCAACAGACAAAATTCTATTCTTATTGGAAAAACCTTTATTGAATATTTCAATCTTTGTCAGACCTCCCCACGTACTGATTGTAGCAGGAATCACAAATGATTGTTACTCACTAAGGTTTATGAGTACGTAGTGGATTTGTTGGATTTTGTGTATATGTGTATGTATATGTGTATATGTGTGTAAATGGCATTTATAACTATATATTTTATCATTCTTTTAAAAACCTTTACTTCCAGCTGGTGCAATGGGTATGGGAAGGGTGGGGGATTGTTTGTTTTTTGTATTTTTTAATCTGTTAAAATTCAATAAATAAAAGTAAAAAAAAAAAAAAAAAAAAAAGAAAACTGACTGAGCTACGAGGAAAATCTCACAGTGCTGCAGGCACCATTTCGTCGCATCTGTGGGAGTTAACGGAGTAAGATGTTCCCTGTTATGAGGGAACCTGGAAACATGTAGGATATTCCCAGAGATGGGTAATTGAGTTAGCGACTCGAGTTGCATATATATAGACTTCAGACTTGACTTGTATCTCGTCTATAATGACTCCCGACTCGACTCGGACCAAATAACACATGAACATCAAGTTTCTTTTCATGACCATCCAGGCAAGGTGTGCGGAAGTTACAGGAAAATAAACTCCTGTTGTTGTATGTATAATTTATTCTGTTGATTTGGGACACGCCACGGACAACGGACGAATTACAAACATCCCGACTTCAGTGCGCTGCTATGATATCAGTGAGCGGCGCAAGTGTAAACACTCAGCGCTGTAGCATGGGCTTCCACCCGTATGTGGTAGCCTTTGGTTACAGGGAATTCAAAATCCTAGCATATAACAGAAGAGTGGTGATGTGCAGAGAGTGTGGGACAAATTACAGACACTGGATCGACCAGATCAAACTTCACACGGCATCTGAACACACACCCAGATAGGTTTGTGCTAGCTGCTTAGCCGTTTAGCCATCATCCAGCTATATAACATACAGTGTTAACCCCTTCAGCTGGCCTGAAACAGGAAGTGTTTGAGGCAGAGTATGGTGCCTAAACAAAAAGTGATACTGCTTCTAGTTTGTTCTGTCTGAGAGCTGTAGAGCATGTCGTTTCTTGCTAGTGAATATTGTAAGGAAATATGTAGCATTTAAACAAAACAAAAAAAAAGAATATTAGTGTTGGACTGTAAAAAAATACAATTGTGTTTTTAATCTACACTTTTTTTAATGCTACAGTTACTATATGTGCTTGTGTAAATTGACTTAAGACTTGACTTGGACTATAGCCTATAGAATCGTGACTTGACTTGGACTCTAGCCTATAGAATCGTGACTTGACTTGGACTTGTATTTTGTGACTTGTGGCCATCTCTGGATATTCCTAGTGAAGCGAACGTTCCCACTTCCCGGAAACAACAAATAGGCTACGTTCACACAAACAGGCCCAAACCCGATCAGTTTCGTCATATCTGTGTGGCTGAACTGCCAAAAAGAATCCGACATTTGCAAATCCCATTCGGACCACTTTCATACGTGGTATGGAAATCTGATACATATCCAATGCACAGCAGATGTCATGTGACTTTTATGTCAATCCCGCTCGACATTTGCCAGGCTGAGGTTTCTGGGCAAAAAACATGAAAGCACTTTTATAGAAATGGATTTGAAAATAAATGGGTGCGTGTGTTGTGAACGAGGCTGCAGCACCAATGACAAACAAGTCTGAGAGTTTAAAGACACCAGGGACTCGAAACCCAAGAAGAGGGTGTGGCCAAATAACAAGTCCTTCATACAGTGAGGTAGGACGTAATCTCGCTGAATGGACCAGCTGTCTTCACGATCCCTCCCGTGATGCCGGTCAGGGCTCATCTCCGGATGAGCCACGTGAAGCCATGTGACCTGTCCAATATGTGGGATACAGGTCACGGATTGTATGAGTAGACATGCCAGTTGCATTAGGATTTATCCCAGGAGTCAGTCTTCTTCATGATGTCCTGTTCGTCTGTTGGGAATGAGGCACGTTAGCTGGTCACAGTGCAGTCCTGCTTCATGGGGGTCATTGTTAATGAGTTCCATGTACTTTTGGCTTTGGCAGAAAACTCCCAACATGGGCATGTGCGGACTTCCATGTAGATCTTTTAACGTAGTCAGCTCTCTTCTGGCGTTCCTGCAATGAACACGTCTTTTGTTCTTCAATAATAATAAAAGCTCTTAGATCAATTGGCTCCAAGCTGTCTCTGACAATAGCGGAACTGAATTACCGCTGCTGTTTGAGTTCACCTGCCGCACACATACCGGGAAACGTCCGCTCGCTACGTGGCTGTGCTAATGCAGCAGCTATTAGCTGCAGACTATTTTGGTCAGAACAATAATTGTCATTATTTTTGGCAGCGCTGTGATGATTATTAGCGATTAACTTGCCATTACTCATGGCCCCCAGGGGCTCGTGTGAAGTACTGCGTGATTTGTCCAGCTGTGTACAGTTCTCGCGATCAACGGTATCGCTGCCGGATTAAAGGGGAAGGGGTCAGCTTTAAAAATTCCTGTTTCCTTTGCCGAGCAGGAACGCGGTGTGTAATTAAGCACGCTTTATTGAAATGCAGTGGATATGCTACAGCAGGAAGCGCGCTAATTGCAGCCTCTCACTATTAATTAGTTGGAGGGGCCAGAATTGCGATTTCGATTAACGCTGTATGATTAGCAGTGGGTGGGCCCATCCTCAGTGGAGGCATATGAGTGACATACAGAGCACTGCACGTAATGATGGCCGCGCATCTGTCTTATCGCCCATCAGAACAGCCTGCATATGGAATATATGAATATATATATATATACACACATGTACATGGATCAGGCATATAACATCAGCCTGATGCTAATTGGTGGGTAAGTTTGACATCAAGAGACCCTGTTGGACATGCTGTCCAGTCTGAGTCGTGCTGTCCTGTTGGGAGCATCCTTTGCCAGTGAAGTATATACCTCAGAGAAGAGTCTGAAAGCAGCTCCAGCAGTTGGAAGAGTTTGAGATGGGAAGCCAGATGGTCATATCGATGTATTGGCCGCCATACTGCTCATGCAGATACTACCATAGCACGCTGTTGGCACAAACCAGCGACATGAAAGATCTGGGAGACAGACGAACCACAGAGAGGGATCACCATCCATGGAATAACCCAACAACCACCATTGCAGACCTCCAGCGAGCAGTGGTGTCCTCCAGGAGTCATCCTGTTAGTGCAGCACCATCGGCAGACGGCTGCACCACGCAGGACTACATGCACACTGACCGTTACCACGACTGTCCTTAACACCACGTCACCGTCACCAAAGACTGCAGTGGTGTCGTACCAGACTGTCATGGAGTGACTCAGAATGGCAGCGGGTCATCTTCAGTGACGAGTCCCGCTTTAGTCTTGGTGGAGACGCCCAACGAATCCGTGTGTGGAGGCACAGTGGTCAGCACCAAGATGAACGGTTTGTCGTCACACGTCCAGAAGACCTGGTGTCGGACCACCTCGACCCCTACCGCACCATCTGCAGGAACTGTGTGAGGATGTTCAAGCTGCATGGGATGGATTATCACAGGACTCCATCAGGAACCTCTACAGCTCCATACCGAGACGTCTGGCGTGTTGGGTTAGCGAACACGGCGGCCCGGCGCCATACTGAGAGACAGACTTCTGTATGTGTAGCTAAATAAATATTGATCATATCAGTCTAAATTTATCACCAGTTATTGATCCTGGTCGCCTTTATCCTCCTTCCCAACACACCTGCACTCCCACACCTCCTTCCCCTAGAGGATGGGTGTATACCTGATATCTGGTGACTCTGTTGGGTAATGAGGAAGTTAAGGCTGACTCAGTCTCAGTTCATGTAGACGTATCACCTCGGATAGCGAACCTTAGATCATACGGCATCTATGTATGTACTGTATATCTAGAACCCCCTCTGGTGTCCACTACAGGAGTATTTGTTTTGGTTACCGTGAAATATAGACTGTTACTCGGTTCTTAGTGTTATATCAGTGACTCTGCCACACCGTTTAGCACTTCTCCTGCTCTAATGCGCCAGGAAGAGCCTTAATAGTCAGTTGATGAGTTTAATCAGAAGTGTTGGAGCCAGCCAAAGCAGGAGCGACCATTCGTGCTAATTACCATCTTAGAGCCATTCTTCCGAAGTAGTGAAATCATGCCTTGCTTCTGTCACCTGTAACGATCACCTACAGATGGAGATGTGAGAGGTGTCAATTTGATTCTTAGCATACGTTCACACTAGCAGGTGACAAGCCGCTTTCGTCAGCCCAAAGTTTGCCTCCTGCTATGACCCAGCTTCCAACGAGAAAATGCATTAGCCTAAACAAAGTGGGATGAATGAATCTCTATGGAAACCTGGACTCCCGGTTTCCTTTCCTGGTCGGTTAGCATGCTGGCTAACCTAGCTGGCTATGGCGCGACCCACTCACCGGAGATGCCAACAGTTTCTTCATTTAAGCTTCACTGTTTTTCATCGTGCGTATGTGCAAAGACGCATCATACGGAGAGGGAAGGAAAGACACCGCGGTTATGAGTCAAGTCAAGCCGAGGATTATTTATATAGGGCTTTTTATAGCAGGCGTCGTCACAAGGCAGCTTCACAGAAAATACCAGCCCTAGTGAGGAAGCCAAGGCCGAGTCATAGACGCAGCTCCGTATGAGGCTGTCTTTCATGTTTGGCAACATAATGTTGAGAATAGGAACAGAAGGTTCCGAGAGCAGGGGCTGGGAACCCCCGGGGACCGGTCCGAAGGAGTCGCTGGAGCCAGTTGTTCAGATTGTTGCTTCACAGTGTCAGAGTTCACTCGATTTGTTGTTTGTCGCTTGTGTCACTTGCTAAAACCTTCTAGAGGCCAGAGGTAGGCTGTGACAAGTCACTACACAGCAGGGGTCAAGGGTCAAGTTAGCTTATTCCTCACCTGGGCCGCTCCACAATCATGGCAGAACTCCACACGTCACACTGTGGCAAGTCATGCACAGGCAGGAGTGACAGTACTCCCAGTAGCCCTGGCATAGGCACCACCCATGTGCTCCACCTCCATCGCTGGTGGCTGACCTGAGCTGGATGGTCACCCTCTTGGTACGTGTGAGAACAAGTTGCAGTAAAGATATTAGCAAGTTGATGATGGTGATCGTGATGAGCCGCCACTCAACCTCCCGTCCTCCATCTGTTTTCGCCCAGCACCATGTCCTCTTTCTCTGCAATGTTGACTCACCAACCACGGGGACTAAGACTGTGCCTTGCTGCCCCGACTCGGCCTTTGATGTCCTCACACTAGCCTCATTGGTTTCCGGCAGAAAAGACACACAACCACCCAATAAACACGAACGACAGACAAACACCAGTAGTCCCTGCTCCGGAGGCCATGCCTCCCATGATCCTCCTGACATGGCTGTTGAGAAGACCACCCCTCACAAGGCCACACAATCAGCTCTACCAATATCTCTACAAACCCCCAACAGTTTGAGGCAGATGTGTATGACTTGCACATGTAGCACAGTTAGCCACATGCTAACTGCTGGGGTAAAAGCTTCCAGCAGCTAGCTGCATTAGCCTCGTAGCTGATTGACTATATTTAAGCTAAGAGAGGAATCCGAGTTGGACTTTTCTTTGAACTGTCCCTTCAAACTGTCATTTCTCCCTTTATCCTATCTCTCCTCTCTCTGCAGATGAACAGAGGTGATGTGGGGTAATTATCCTACCATGGCAGGATTGAGGGATGGAGGGAGACATTTGAAAGGTCAGCACACGACAGGGAAAGGCCAACAATGACGTTCATACTCTGACACAAAGACATGCGCTCAGTTCTCCAGAACCTGCTCATCAATGCGGGGAAACTAGCGCCGGTCCGGCTCGCAGAGACAGCCCAGCAGACCTGTTAAACTTAAAGTGGACGTTTAGTTTAACTTCCTCTCTGAATCCCAAATGCCAAGCCAAGCGTCCTGCGCCGAGGCTTATATCTAACATAGCTGACTTACTGATCTACAGTTCGATCTCGTGGCTGGAAGTGTGTGCCCTCTTTTCTCCTACAGCTTTCAAAGCTGCAGTCATCAAACTTAGAAATTTTAGACCTAGACCTAGACCCAGACCTAGACCTAGCTCAAAGATGGTTTTAAATCTGGAAGTTCTAATCCAACTGCCACAATCCCTGTCAAAATGAACCTTTACATTACATACTCTGTACACACAAACTCACAAAATAAATAGCCATCTGCATCACCACAGCAACGGTGAGAGAAAGCATGGGGCGTGTGCCAATGGCATGCTAAATGCTAACACTAGCTAGTTTCTGAGTATATTCAAAAACAATCCACATGAATATCCAGAACCAAAAGATTTTTGAGCATAGTAATGATAGACACTACTGTCCCACAATGCAAAGGGACACTGAAAGCAAGGAGCTTCTAATGTCTGGATTGTTTGGTTATACCAAATACCACCAAGACCATACCAACTGCACACCAATGCCCTTGCAACCACCTGGAATGCAATAGCAGCTAACTAACTACCATTTCCCCATACAGCACCTTAACAACGACCCAAGGTAACATCATGGGATAATGCCCTACACCCTAACAACCACTTAGGATAACACTCTGGGACAACACCCTAACAACCACATGGGGTAACACCCTGGGACAACAGCCTAACAACCACCTATAGGAACATCCTGAAATAACTCACCTGGAATAACATCCTCCGATAACACCCTAACAACCCCCTGGGATAACACTCTGCAACAACAACCTGGGATAACATCCTAATTACCACCCTGGGATAACACCCTACATCCTAACTACCAGCTTGGATAACTTCCTGGCATAACACCCTACACCCTAACAACCACATGGGGTAACATCCTCCAATGACACCCTAACAACCACGGGATAACATGCTAACAATTAACTGGGGTAACACCCTAACAACCCCCTGGTATAACACCCTACACCCTAACTACCACCTCCGATAACACCCTAACATCCACCTGTGATAAAAACCCTGGCATAACACCCTAACACCCACCTGGGATAACACCCTGGGATAACACCCTAACTACCACCTGGGATAACACCCTGGCATAACACCCTAACTACCACCTGGGATAACACCCTGGCATAACACCCTAACTACCACCTGGGATAACACCCTGGCATAACACCTTAACATTCACCCGTGATAAAACGCTGGCATAACACCCTAACTACCACCTGGGATAACACCTTGGCATAACACCCTAACTACCACCTGGGATAACACCCTGGCATAACACCCTAACTACCACCTGGGATAACACCCTGGCATAACACCCTAACTACCACCTGGGATAACACCTTGGCATAACACCCTAACTACCACCTGGGATAACACCCTGGCATAACACCCTAACTACCACCTGGGATAACACCTTGGCATAACACCCTAACTACCACCTGGGATAACACCCTGGGATAGCACCTTAACATCCACCTGTGATAAAACCCTGGGATAACACCCTAACAACCATCTGGGATAACACCCTGGGATAACACCTTAACATCCACCTGGGATAACACCCTGGGATAACACCCTGGGATAACACCTTAACATCCACCTGGGATAAAACCCTGGCATACCACCCTAACAGCTACCTGGGATAACACCCTAGCAACCTCTAGTCCTGGTTAACGGTTGCACAGAATTCCCATCTGTACTCTGTTTCCTTCACTTGATGTAGAACAACGCTGTTTATCATTCTATCCGCGGATAATTAACTACCCTGCTAGCTTGGGGCAAGTTATTAACGTTACATTAGCTGCGGCACCAATGCGACGTTTAGCGTGTGCACAGCTGCGTGCCCTCCATGGCATGAACTTGTGGTGTTGCTGGTGTATGCAGGGGACTCCATGATTTTCTGGGACTGGGAAATGACACCCATCCGAACCCTGTACCGACAGGATGGTCATGCTACCCTTTACGGTAGCACGAGTCGCCCACTGTGTACGGAGACAACCTGAGGTCAACAGTGCTCCGGCCGAACGACATGACGCGACATGGGTGCTCACGCTGGACGTGAACCGCAGCCCATACAGACGGCTCAGGTCCGTCTACAGACCGTTCCCTATAAAGCTGCTTCATTCAACACAACACGCTGCACGTCCGAGTACTGAGCAACAACACCGGCCGAATCCCAAATGACTCGCTGCTTTGGAAGCCAGAACCCTGGGATAACACCCTACATCCTAACTACCAGCTTGGATAACTTCCTGGCATAACACCCTACACCCTAACAACCACATGGGGTAACATCCTCCAATGACACCCTAACAACCACGGGATAACATGCTAACAATTAACTGGGGTAACACCCTAACAACCCCCTGGTATAACACCCTACACCCTAACTACCACCTCCGATAACACCCTAACATCCACCTGTGATAAAAACCCTGGCATAACACCCTAACACCCACCTGGGATAACACCCTGGGATAACACCCTAACTACCACCTGGGATAACACCCTGGCATAACACCCTAACTACCACCTGGGATAACACCCTGGCATAACACCCTAACTACCACCTGGGATAACACCCTGGCATAACACCTTAACATTCACCCGTGATAAAACGCTGGCATAACACCCTAACTACCACCTGGGATAACACCTTGGCATAACACCCTAACTACCACCTGGGATAACACCCTGGCATAACACCCTAACTACCACCTGGGATAACACCCTGGCATAACACCCTAACTACCACCTGGGATAACACCTTGGCATAACACCCTAACTACCACCTGGGATAACACCCTGGCATAACACCCTAACTACCACCTGGGATAACACCTTGGCATAACACCCTAACTACCACCTGGGATAACACCCTGGGATAGCACCTTAACATCCACCTGTGATAAAACCCTGGGATAACACCCTAACAACCATCTGGGATAACACCCTGGGATAACACCTTAACATCCACCTGGGATAACACCCTGGGATAACACCCTGGGATAACACCCTGGGATAACACCTTAACATCCACCTGGGATAACACCCTGGGATAACACCCTGGGATAACACCCTGGGATAACACCTTAACATCCACCTGGGATAAAACCCTGGCATACCACCCTAACAGCTACCTGGGATAACACCCTAGCAACCTCTAGTCCTGGTTAACGGTTGCACAGAATTCCCATCTGTACTCTGTTTCCTTCACTTGATGTAGAACAACGCTGTTTATCATTCTATCCGCGGATAATTAACTACCCTGCTAGCTTGGGGCAAGTTATTAACGTTACATTAGCTGCGGCACCAATGCGACGTTTAGCGTGTGCACAGCTGCGTGCCCTCCATGGCATGAACTTGTGGTGTTGCTGGTGTATGCAGGGGACTTTCTGGGACTGGGAAATGACACCCATCCGAACCCTGTACCGACAGGATGGTCATGCTACCCTTTACGGTAGCACGAGTCGCCCACTGTGTACGGAGACAACCTGAGGTCAACAGTGCTCCGGCCGAACGACATGACGCGACATGGGTGCTCACGCTGGACGTGAACCGCAGCCCATACAGACGGCTCAGGTCCGTCTACAGACCGTTCCCTATAAAGCTGCTTCATTCAACACCACACGCTGCACGTCCGAGTACTGAGCAACAACACCGGCCGAATCCCAAATGACTCGCTGCTTTGGAAGCCAGAACTTGCGAAGTGCACTATGTAGGAAGGAGGGATGGAGCATTTGGGATTCGGCCACTGATAAACCAACTGTGCTACAACAGGGTGGGAGTACTACGGCACCCGGAGGTCTTATATGAAGGCACCTCAGCAGCAGTCGCTCGCTGTTTCAGGCAACAGATCTTTCCGGAATTTTTTCCCAAAAGCAATGAACAGGATGGGAAGTCTTTATCGTCCTTCCCAATCATCAAGTGTGCAACTATTCTTCCGCCGTTGAGTGTAGCCGCCACACACTTTGTACACTCGGGCATTACGGCACATGGTTTGAACCCGGCGTTGTTCCGAGATACGCTGGCACATGACCAGCTCCCAAAATCCCGGTCCCATTTCCAGTCACCCCCTTGGTGTTGCTCTTCAGAGCTTGTCGATGACCAAGTGGATAATACTGTATCTGATCGCAGAAGAGGATCGGATCGCGCGGTTAACAGCGCAGCTCCGTATGTCCTCCGGCATTCCGGCAGCGGGAGAATGCTGCCTGCGTTCCGAGGCGCTGTATTGTATCCGTGGCTGAACTCCGGACTCCCTCCACCTACACAGCTCAGCCTCTACATCTAAATGTATTACGTTTGTTAACGAGGGCTCGGCGGGTTACTTAACTAGAGAGAGCCTCCGCCACAGTCATTAGGGTAATTAGAGTAATTAGGCCTAATTAAAGTCATCACATGGTCATGAGCAGGAGTGGAACGCTGGAGCCGGACTCGGAGTCCATTCGGAACGCTCTGCCCGAGACGCCCAGTCAGGAGGACTCAATTACAGCCTCAAACTGACGACTCTGCTCCGGAGAGCTCCGGCAACTTCCTGACTCGGTCTCGGCTTCTGTCATACACGGCCAATCAGGAGCGAACCACAGAGCGGGGAACCGAGGCACGGCCGAATCTAGAACACTGCACAGAGAACCACACATCTATCTATCTATCTATCTATCTATCTGTCTGTCTGTCTGTCTGTCTGTCTGTCTATCTATCTATCTATCTATCTGTCTGTCTGTCTGTCTGTCTGTCTGTCTGTCTGACTATCTATCTATCTGTCTGTCTATCTGTCTCTCTGTCTGTCTATCTGTCTCTCTGTCTGTCTATCTGTCTCTCTGTCTGTCTCTCTGTCTGTCTGTCTATCTATCTAACTACCTGTCTATCTATCTATCTGTCTAACTACCTGTCTATCTATCTATCTATCTATCTATCTATCTGTCTGTCTGTCTGTCTGTCTGTCTGTCTATCTATCTATCTATGTCTATCTATCTATCTATCTATCTATCTATCTGTCTGTCTGTCTGTCTATCTATCTATCTGTCTGTCTATCCGTCTACCTATATATCTATCTATCTATCTATCTATCTATCTATCTATCTATCTGTCTGTCTGTCTGTCTGTCTGTCTGTCTATCTATCTATCTATCTATCTATCTGTCTGTCTGTCTGTCTATCTATCTATCTGTCTGTCTATCCGTCTACCTATCTATCTATCTATCTATCTATCTATCTATCTATCTATCTATCTATCTGTCTGTCTGTCTGTCTATCTATCTATCTGTCTAACTACCTGTCTGTCTGTCTGTCTGTCTGTCTGTCTGTCTATCTATCTATCTATCTATCTATCTATCTGTCTGTCTGTCTGTCTGTCTGTCTGTCTATCTATCCGTCTATCTGTCTATCTATCTGTCTGTCTCTATTGATACGTCTATCGATTCGTCTATCTATCTATCTGTCTGTCTGTCTGTCTATCTATCTATCTATCTGTCTGTCTGTCTGTCTGTCTGTCTATCTATCTATCTATCTACCTACCTCTCTACCTATCTATCTGTCTGTCTGTCTGTCTGTCTGTCTATCTATCTACCTATCTCTCTACCTATCTATCTATCTATCTGTCTGTCTGTCTGTCTGTCTGTCTCTCTCTCTTTGGTGTTAGGTGTGAGTGTTATGCTTCAGGAGTTGACCTTGTAAAGCTCAAAACACCAAACACACCAGACAGCCAACACACCACACACACACACACACACACACACACACACACACACACACACACCACTCCCACACACACACACACACACACACACACACACACACACACACACACACACACACACACACACACACACCACTCCCACCCCCACACACACACACACCACTCCCACCCCCACACGCACCACACCACCCACACTGCCAACACACACACACACACACACACACACACACACACACACACACACACACACACACACACACACACACACACACACACACACACACACACACACAGACAGACTGTGGATTGAACAGGAAGTCAAACTGCAGCTTAGTGGAACACACAGATCGCTCCAACTCAAACAGCGTGAAAACATCTGGACATCTGCTCGGCCAAACTGGACACTCTCCCCGCCTGCCCCTCTCCACCTCTCTCCACCTCTCTCCATCTCCCGCTCACAGAAACAGAGAAACACCAGAACCAGGGTCTTCACGTACACAAGCCTCAGAGGTTCCTCCAGAGACAGGAGACCACTGCGTCTACCCAACACGTGTACGAGGACGAGCTGGAGGACCCTCAGAGGACCGGCGCCTCACATTACTGCACACACACACACACACACCCCGCAGGCTGCTCCCAATTAGCGCTGTGGTGTGTCCTGGATGTGAGGAGGAGTGACACCATAATGCAGTCATCATCCGAAAGGCCAACGAGCCTCACACGCGCGCCACTGAACATCACGGCTGATTAGATCAGCTGCCAAACACTGAGACCACATCACAGGTCCAGGACACACCAGCCTCACACCAGTCCCACCACAGCGCACAGCGCGCGTGTGTGCTCAGTATATAACCCTCACATCATATACAACCAGATCGGAACCCACACACACCACATAAACGACTCCTGATTCACTGATTCAGTTCCTAAAGACTCATTACTGAATCAGTTCCTAAATACTCCTTACTGAATCAGTTTCTAAAACTCATTACTGAATCAGTTCCTTAAGAGACATTACTGAATCATCTCCTAAAGAGTCATTACTAATTCGGTTCCTAAATAGTCATTACTGAATCACTTCCTAAAGACTCATTACTGAATCAGCTCCTAAAACTCATTACTGAATCAGTTCCTAAAGACTCATTACTGAATCAGTTTCTAAAACTCATTACTGAATCAGTTCCTAAAGACTCATTACTGAATCACATCCTAAAGAGTCATTACTGAATCAGTTCCTAAAGCGTCATTACTGAATCAGTTCCTTAAGAGACATTACTGAATCAGTTCCTAAAGAGTCATTACTGAATCAGATCCTAAAACTCATTACTACATCTCTGTGTATCTCTCTCTCAGTGTATCTCTGTGTATCTCTCTCAGTGTATCTCTGTGTATCTCTCTCTCAGTGTATCTCTGTGTATCTCTCTCTCAGTGTATCTCTGTGTATCTCTCTCTCAGTGTATCTCTGTGTATCTCTCTCAGTGTATCTCTGTGTATCTCTCTCTCAGTGTATCTCTGTGTATCTCTCTCTCAGTGTATCTCTGTGTATCTCTCCATTGAACCAAACAGAGACGGAACGACACAGTGAATCACTTTCTAGAGAACTGAACCAAACAGAGACGGAACGACACAGTGAATCACTTTCTAGAGAACTGAACCAAACAGAGACGGAACGACACAGTGAATCACTTTCTAGAGAACTGAACCAAACAGAGACGGAACGACACAGTGAATCACTTTCTAGAGAACTGAACCAAACAGAGACGGAACGACACAGTGAATCACTTTCTAGAGAACTGAACCAAACAGAGACGGAACGACACAGTGAATCACTTTCTAGAGAACTGAACCAAACAGAGACGGAACGACACAGTGAATAATTTTCTAGAGAACTGAACCAAACAGAGACGGAACGACACAGTGAATAATTTTCTAGAGAACTGAACCAAACAGAGACGGAACGACACAGTGAATCATTTTCTAGAGAACTGAACCAAACAGAGATGGAACTACACGATGAATCACTTTCTAGAGAACTGAGCCAAACAGAGATGGAACGACACAGTGAATCACTTTCTAGAGAACTGAACCAAACAGAGACGGAACGACACAGTGAATCATTTTCTCTCTGTGTATCTCTCTCTCAGTGTATCTCTGTGTATCTCTCCATTGGTGTATCTCTGTGTATCTCTCTCTCAGTGTATCTCTGTGTATCTCTCTCTCAGTGTATCTCTGTGTATCTCTCTCTCAGTGTATCTCTGTGTATCTCTCTCTCAGTGTATCTCTGTGTATCTCTCTCAGTGTATCTCTGTGTATCTCTCTCTCAGTGTATCTCCCTCTCTGTGTATCTCTCTCTCAGTGTATCTCTGTGTATCTCTCTCTCAGTGTATCTCTGTGTATCTCTCAGTGTATCTCTTTCTCAGTGTATCTCTGTGTATCTCTCTCTCAGTGTATCTCTGTGTATCTCTCCATTGGTGTATCTCTGTGTATCTCTCTCTCAGTGTATCTCTGTGTATCTCTCTCTCAGTGTATCTCTGTGTATCTCTCCATTGGTGTATCTCTGTGTATCTCCCTCTCAGTGTATCTCTGTGTATCTCCCTCTCAGTGTATCTCTGTGTATCTCTCTAATCCTAACCCTAACCCTAACCCAGAGACAGAACCACACAGACAGAACCGTACAGACAGAACCACACAGACAGAACCACACAGACAGAACCACACAGACAGAACCGTACAGACAGAACCACACAGACAGAACCACACAGACAGAACCATACAGACAGAACCACACAGACAGAACCACACAGACAGAACCATACAGACAGAACCACACAGACAGAACCATACAGACAGAACCACACAGACAGAACCGTACAGACATAACCATACACACAGAACCACACAGACAGAACCACACAGACAGAACCACACAGACAGAACCGTACAGACAGAACCACACAGACAGAACCACACAGACAGAACCACACAGACAGAACCGTACAGACAGAACCACACAGACAGAACCGTACAGACAGAACCATACAGACAGAACCACACAGACAGAATCACACAGACAGACACACAGACAGACACACAGACAGAACCACACAGACAGAACCACATAGACAGAACACAGACAGAACCGTACAGACAGAACCACACAGACAGAACCACACAGACACACAGACAGAACCACACAGACAGAACCGTACAGACAGAACCACACAGACACACAGACAGAACCACACAGACATACAGACAGAACCACACAGACACACAGACAGAACCACACAGACAGAACCATACAGACAGAACCACACAGACAGAACCATACAGACAGAACCACACAGACAGAACCGTACAGACATAACCACACAGACAGAACCACACAGACAGAACCACACAGACAGAACCGTACAGACAGAACCACACAGACAGAACCGTACAGACAGAACCACACACACAGACACACAGACAGACACACAGACAGACACACAGACAGACACACAGACAGAACCACACAGACAGAACCACATAGACAGAACACAGACAGAACCGTACAGACAGAACCACACAGACAGAACCACACAGACACACAGACAGAACCACACAGACAGAACCGTACAGACAGAACCACACAGACACACAGACAGAACCACACAGACATACAGACAGAACCACACAGACACACAGACAGAACCACACAGACAGAACCACACAGACACACAGACAGAACCACACAGACATACAGACAGAACCACACAGACACACAGACAGAACCACACAGACAGAACCTCACAGACACACAGACAGAACCGTATAGACAGAACCACACAGACAGAACCATACAGACAGAACCACACACACAGACGCAGGGACAGACGTGGGGAGTGTTTTGTGTTTGGTTGTTGTGGGTAACCGCTCACTCCGCAGGAGCTGCACGCCACAGCGGGGGTGCGGGGAGGTGTTTAGAGCCAGGCTGCTGATTTAATGCAGTTTACAAAAGAACTGGAATATGAGACGTCAAGACGCGGTCCTGAAGAACTGAACCAAACAGAGACGGAACGACACAGTGAATCACTTTCTAGAGAACTGAACCAAACAGAGACGGAACGACACAGTGAATCATTTTCTAGAGAACTGAACCAAACAGAGACGGAACGACACAGTGAATCACTAGAGAACTGAACCAGACAGAGACGGAACGACACAGTGAATCACTTTCTAGAGAACTAAACCAAACAGAGATGGAACGACACAGTGAATCACTTTCTAGAGAACTGAACCAAACAGAGACGGAACGACACAGTGAATCACTTTCTAGAGAACTAAACCAAACAGAGATGGAACGACACAGTGAATCACTTTCTAGAGAACTGAACCAAACAGAGATGGAACGACACAGTGAATCACTTTCTAGAGAACTGAACCAAACAGAGACGGAACGACACAGTGAATCACTTTCTAGAGAACTGAACCAAACAGAGACGGAACGACACAGTGAATCACTTTCTAGAGAACTGAACCAAACAGAGACGGAACGACACAGTGAATCACTTTCTAGAGAACTGAACCAAACAGAGACGGAACGACACAGTGAATCATTTTCTAGAGAACTGAACCAAACAGAGATGGAACGACACAGTGAATCACTTTCTAGAGAACTGAACCAAACAGAGACGGAACGACACAGTGAATCACTTTCTAGAGAACTGAACCAAACAGAGACGGAACGACACAGTGAATCACTTTCTAGAGAACTGAACCAAACAGAGACGGAACGACACAGTGAATCACTTTCTAGAGAACTGAACCAAACAGAGACGGAACGACACAGTGAATCACTTTCTAGAGAACTGAACCAAACAGAGACGGAACGACACAGTGAATCACTTTCTAGAGAACTGAACCAAACAGAGACGGAACGACACAGTGAATCACTTTCTAGAGAACTGAACCAAACAGAGACGGAACGACACAGTGAATCACTTTCTAGAGAACTGAACCAAACAGAGACGGAACGGCACAGTGAATCATTTTCTAGAGAACTGAACCAAACAGAGATGGAACGACACAGTGAATCACTTTCTAGAGAACTGAACCAAACAGAGACGGAGAGACACAGTGAATCACTTTTTAGAGAACTGAACCAAACAGAGACGGAACGACACAGTGAATCACTTTCTAGAGAACTAAACCAAACAGAGACAGAGAGAAACAGTGAATCAGTTTCTAGAGAACTCAACCAAACAGAGATGGAACAATACTGTGAATCAGTTTCTAGAGAACTCAACCAAACAGAGATGGAACAATACTGTGAATCACTTTCTAGAGAACTGAACCAAACAGAGACGGAACGACACAGTGAATCACTTTCTAGAGAACTAAACCAAACAGAGATGGAACGACACAGTGAATCACTTTCTAGAGAACTGAACCAAACAGAGATGGAACGACACAGTGAATCACTTTCTAGAGAACTGAACCAAACAGA
>JAMWET010005641.1:0-12500 GCA_024036415.1 Prochilodus magdalenae | reverse complement strand
GCTACAGTGCAGGGAGTGTCTCCTCCATGTGTGGAAAATGGCTCCAGAGCAGATGTTAATGATTGGCTAAAAGGAGGGACTGCATGTGGGCGTGGCCAAAGACCATAGTGTGAAGGAAGTAGCTGAATCTGCAGGTGTGTGGAAGCGTACGGTCATACGGGTCTACCAGCAGTGGATACAATCCCAGTCTACAGGGAATTCTCCTCGGAACTGTGCCAGGGAAGGCATCCACCACATCTGGACCACCTGACCAGTTCTCTGATGGAGGAAGGTCTGAACACTGATGTGGCTACATCCAGAACCTCGTCCAGTTGTTGATGCTATCATTAACTTTGTTACTGAGATTCTCTTCGGTTCTGTTAGTCCTGTATTCTGGTCTTTGTGGTTTAAGGGCGTTTTCACACAAGGGCTTGTTTCCGGACCCAGGTCTGCTCACACCAGAGGTTCAGTACATTTGGTCCATTCTGGAGCTGTCCAGCCGTCTGATCTCTGGCCCTACTGGACTCTGTGGTCTGGGATTCTCTTCTAGTGGACTCTACTGTTGGGGTCTGCTGCAGGTGTGGGAGCTATCCACTCCCAGATCTGGGTGTGTTGTCACGTGACTCCTTTGACTCATTGTGTTACCTCCCATTCTAAGTTTTGGGATGGCAGGGACAGTAGAGGAGATGGAATACGTCGCCTGGCCTGGATCGCTAAAGGTCTCCTCATACAAGAGCAGCTTCCTGTTTGCAGGAGCTCCGGCACGGTGAAATTCCATGCCTCCCAAAAGCGCTGTTCCTCACTACTGGAGCGTTTGTGTCCGAGGAGAATGATGAAAACCAGCCAGCGGAGGAAGCTTCAAGCCTAACAAAGCCGGAAAAGAGTCCAGAGCCGTGGCGGATAGATCCCGATCGTGGCAGCACCACACCCGGATCGAGAGAGGATAGGTGCCACACCTGCCCCTGCAGCAGACCCCACCATAGTTAATGTATGTGTGAAAGCAAACCATTGATAACCATCAAGCCCCTCCCCCTAAACAAGCTCCGAGTCTGGCCTGGGTGCGGAGCCAGGGTGAACAGATGCTGATCTGAAGTTCCTTCCTCAGGACTGCACAGTCTTCTGTAGTAACTGTACAGCTGGAGAGTTAGACCTTGTGGGACGGCGGCAGTCCAGTCAGACTGAGCCTTCTTATCTGGATCTCCTGCAGTTCCGCTGCTGGACACTTTAATACACGTGTTGTTCTGATCAGCGAACAAGTGCTGTGCGTTTTTCACGCCTTCCCTGTTTGTCAACAAAATGTTTAACGTGCTCTGAGCCCAGCACAAGGCTGGCCCACGCTCGGAGGAGCTCAGCTGCTTTCCTCCTGGAGGCGTGTGCGTGCTTGCCCTCTGAAGGTGAGAGTATTATTTCCCCCCCCCTCGCTAAATTACAGGACAGTAGGAAAACACGCAAACCTTAAAGCAACGTCCCATGGGCGCGTAACGCGTGCACTACTGACCAATAGTCGGAGACCGCGTGCCTTCGTTTACTTCAATTTCCAGTCCAAACTATAAACACGACACAATCATTTCGGATTTATAAAGTTCTACTACAGCTTCCATGCTTTCTGCAGAGTTCAGCCTCAGGCGTTCCATGACACGGAGTTTTCTAAAAGTACACTCTGGAAGACCTGATAGACCCAAACCCGTCCCCAAGTAAACAGCAATTCCATCTCAGAGAGAGAGGAGAACACCAAGCTCCACTCCTGCCATAGGTGTATCTGTCCATGCTTACACTGTGAGAGTCCAGAACATCAACAACCCATGAATGTGTTGTGTGGGATTCCCTGAAAACAGCAAGACCACCTTCTCCGACTGAAGTAGTGTGTGGCTCTTCAGCCCTTCACGACCAAAAGAACCCTGGGTCCCTTGTGACTGGCTCATTAGGACCCCTGGTGGTGTTCAGTATACACAAGTAAGGAACGTCAAAGGATAGCATCAGCAGAGGGAACTGTCACCTCACCAAAGAGTACCCGACTAGCGGGATCCAGGAGTGCAAAGATTCCCAGCAAGAGTTTTGACGCGGTCTGTCATTCCAGAAGTTTGGTTAAGTCCAGAAAGCAACACAAGATCAAGATACTGGAGCTAGAAAGATCACGGGTGGTGGCCATTGTTGCCTTCCTCTTTCCTGCAACAAACGAGACACCTATGGATATCGTGCACTGGGTATGCAATGCTGGAATAACCTATTCTCTCTGCTCTGGTTCAGCTGGGAACGAACATTTTTCAGGTTCCATGTTCAGGAACAGAAACTTGTTCTGCATTTGGAGGAACTGGAAGCGCGTCTACGGTAATGGGAATGGAAGAACACGTTTTCCGATCCACTACATAGACCATGCTGGATGATGTAGATCTGCCATGATTAGGAGCCTCGTACAACCAGTGCGGTGGAAAAAGAGGTGTAGCCGGGTGTTTTCTACTTTGAGCAGATAGTCTTCACACGTCGTACTAAACCATTCTCATGGCAGTGACCCGGGCAGGACGAGCAAGTGGACCTGCCTAATGGGGAGCTGAGATCTCTGTGCCACCCCCAAAGAGCTGCCACGCGTACCTCTGGGAACGTAAACACACCCAAGACTGATTCTTGGGACGCCATTTGTTGTCAGTGTTTCGGTCTCGGACATGAACGCCAACCCATGAAATTTATGCTTCCTCGTTTCCAGTGACAGGCAGAGGCTTTTTTTCATCCATCTTTTGTGCAATAAAAACATGCATCTCTATTGCTTTTTATTTTTATGCCTTCCTTATGAATAGGAGCTGCGTGTTTACCCTGTGTGACTGAATATCGTGCCTGGTGTGTTTCACTCATCCAAGAGGAATACCTGCACAAATGTTGCTCCCGGAATAATTTCACCAACAACAACATGGGCGAATGATTCAAGTTTCCCACGTCCAGTGAGCGTGGTGTCCCCTCCTATCATCCTCTCTGTTAGTGGGCAGCACCATCGGCAGAAGGCTGCACCACGCAGGACTACATGCACACGACCGTTACCAACGCCTGTCCTTAAACACCACGTCACCTGTCACACAAGCTGGCAGTGTGTCGTCCATACTGTCATGTGAGTGACTCAGTAATGGCAGCGGGCTCTCTTCAGTGACGTAGTCCCCTTTACAGTCCTTGTGGGGACGCCCACGAATCCGTGGTGTGGGAGGCCACCGTGGGTCACACTCCAGGTAGGCTGGTGTCCCTCCACCTACCTCCACCCCTACGCGCACCATCTGCAAGGAAACTGTGTGAGGATGTTCAAGCTGCAATGGGAGGATTATCCCAGACTCCATGTAGGACCTCTACATCTCCATACCGAGAAACGTCTGGCGTGTTTGGTTAGCGAACGACGGGCCTGTGCCCGACCCATACTGAGAGACAGACTGTCTGTCTGTGTGTAGCTCATAAATATTGATCATATCAGTCTAACTTATCATCAGGGTATTGATTTCCTGGTCACCTTTATCTTCCTTTCCCCACACACCCCGCACTCCCGCACCTACCTGGGAAGGAGTGTATATATCCCGGAATGCCACTACCGCAGAGACAGGACTACAGCCAAAATCTAGGTACCCTATATACAATAAGGACCCTCTACAAAAAAAGCTTTTTCCCATGAAGCAGACTTGAAGTGCACATCCATCTATGTGCACGAAGTCAGAGAGCCTACCATTGTACACATCACGACATATGATGATGAGGGCTGACACCCCAACGCCCCGGCTAGAAGTGCGTTTCTTTTCAAGCACATTCAAGGATCATTTCGTCTTCATAGGCGCAAGCCTGAAGAGAAAGAAACGACTCCAGTGCACCTTCAGCAGGACACAAAGAGGTTTTCAGTAGTTTTATCAGAACGTCGCACTATCAGACATCGCCTTCAGAAGACCAAAATCTGCGCCACTACTTCGTGGTCGTATTAAAAATCGAAGTGAGCAGCCTACGTCAGCCGAATGGCTATCTGCACTGCAGATCAAGCCAGCGGCAGCCGATACGTCATCCCTCTCGATGCCCCGCCCACTTTGATCCCACACATAGACGACAACAGAGAAACTAGGAGGCTTCCAAGAGTTTGTGTTTTAAAACTAGCCAGTATGGAATAATAACCCTGTGCTGAAGATGCGGTGTGTTGTTGCGTTGTACTAAGCCACGTATGAAAAAAATTTAATAGACCCTGTGGCTGAAGAGCTGCTGTGTGGTTGGCTCTGTATCTAACCGGGTTATGAGTTAATAACGCTGTGCTGAAGAGATGCTGTGTGGTTGGGTTGGTAATAACCGGCAAGACCTTAATAACCCTGTGTTGAAGAGCTTGACTGTTCGATGGTGGTTGTACTAGCCAGTTATGAAATTAATAACCCCTGTGCATGAAAGATCTGCTGTGTGCGTTGGTTATTGTTACTAACCGGTCATGAAATTAATCACCCTCGTGCTGAAGAGTCTGGCTGTTCGTGGTGGGTTGGTACCTAACGGTATGAATTGAATAACGCCTGTGCTTGAAGAGTGCTGTGTGGTTTGGTTTGTACTAAACGGTATGAGTATAATAAACCGCTGTGCTGAAAGAGCTGCTGTAGTGGCTTGGTTGTAACAACCGGTATTGAGTTTAATAAACGCTGTGCTGAAGAGCTGGACTGGTGTGGTCTTGGTTGTGGACTAAACGGTATGAGTTATTAACGCTGTGCTGAACAGAGCTGCTTGTGGTGGTTGGTTGGACTAACCGGTATGAGTTAATAACCCTGTGCTAAAAAGCTTGCTAGTGTGGATGGTTGTAACTAACCGGTTCTATGAGGTTAATAACGCTGTGCTGAAGAGCTGCTGTGTGGTTGGTTGGGATAACCGGTATGAGGTTATTAAACGCTGTGTGGGCTGAAGAGCTGCTGTGTGGTTGGTTTGAACTAGCCCATTATGAATTAATAAGCCATGTGTCTGAAGAGCTGCTGTGGGGTTGGTTTGTACTAACCTGTATGAATTCATAGCGCTGTGCTGAAAAGCTAGCCTGTGTGGTTGGTTTGTACTAAACAGTATGAGTTAAAACGCTGTGGTGATGAGGCTTCTGGGTGGTTGGTTGTACTAACGGGTATGAGTTAAATAACGCTGTGCTTGAAGAGCTGCTGTGTGGTTGGTTGTACTGACCAGTCTGAATTAATAACTCTGTGTGCTGAAGAGGGGTGCTGTGTGGGTTTGGTTGTACAAACCGGTATGAATTAATAACGCTGTGGACTGGAAGAGCTGCTGTGTGGTTGGTTGTACTAACGGTGATGAATTAAGTAGACGCTGTGCTGGAGAGCTTCTGTGTGGTGGTTTTGTACTAGCACGTAATGTATTAATAAACGCTGTGTGAAGGGGTAAATCGCTGTGGTTGGTGTGTACTAACCGTGGGGGTGGGTATTCACCACTGTTGTCCTATACTCCACGCTCATGTAGCTGCTGTATCATCCCCCTGTTCAACCCAATGTGTAGATTTAATACCCTGGATGATCATTGTGTGTGTCTCTTGTTCTTGTGCTTTCCATTCTCAGGGTTTCACTGTACAATTACGTCAACAGCCACCCTCTGCTCCCCACCTATGAGGTGCTCTGTACAGCATGGTCTCTGGTGAGACTACTGCACACCCTCCTTCAGAATGAAGTAAGTCTTGTCCACCGCTATGTCTTGTTGTTGGTTGTATTGTAGCACCGGTTAGTAAATTAAATAACACTCTGTGCTGAAACCTCTACTACTGTATTTTTAATATCACTAAGTCTAACCACGTTAGTACATAATAACGCGTCGTGCTGAACGAGCTGCTGTGTGGTTGGTTGTACTAACCGGTATGAGTTAATAACGCTGTGATGAGAGAAGCTGGTGTTGTGGTGGGTTTGGACTAACCGGTTGATTTAATAACCTGTGCTGAAATGAAGCTGCTGTGGTGTTTGGTTGTACTAACCGGTATGAGTGTAAATAACACTGTGTCCTGAAGAGCTGCTGTGTGTGGTTGGTTGTACTAACCGGTAGGAGTTAACACAACGCTGTGCTGTGAGAGCTGGGACTGTGTGGTTGGTTGTACTAACCGGTATGGTTTTAATAACACTGTGCTCTGAAGAGTCTGCTGTGTGGTTGGTTGTACTTAACCGGGTATGTAATGAATAACCCTGTGCTGAAAGAGCTCGTGTGTGGTTGTTGTAACTAACCGGTATGAGTTAATAAACGCTGTGCCTGAAGAGCTGATTGTGTGGTTGGTTTGTACTAACCGGTATGAGATTGTTAATAACGCTGTGGCTGAAGAGCTGCTGTTGTGGGTGGTTGTACTAACCGGTAATGAATTAATTAACTCCTGTGCTGAAGAGCTGCTGTGGTGGATTGGTTGTTACTAACCTGGTATGAATTAATAAACGCTGTGCTTGAAGAGCTGCTGTGTGGTTAGGTTCTACTAGCCAGTATGAATTTAATAACGCTGTGCTAAGAGCTGCTGTGTGGCTTGGTTGCTACTAACCGAGTATGAGTTTTAAATAGCCGTGTGCTGTAGAAGCTGGCTGTGTGTTTTGTGGTTGTACTAACCGGTATGAGTTAATAACTGTGCCTGAAGAGCTGCTGTGTGTGGTTTGGTTGTACTAACGGTATGAGATAATAACATAACCCTGTTGTGGAAGAGGCTTGCTGTGTGGATGGATGTAACTAACCGGTATAGAGTTAATAAACGCATGTGCTAAAGAGATGCTGTGTGGTTGGTTTGAACTAGCCAGTATGAATTAATACACGCTGTGGCTGATATGCTGATGTGTGGTTTTGTTGGCACCAACCGGTATGATTTTAATGACGCTATGCGGCAAGAGCGCCTGTAATGGTTGGTTGGACTAACCGGTATAGTAATTGACGCCGGGTGGTGGTGATGAGCTGCTGGTGGTTGGTTCGAACGAGCCAGTATGAAATTAATAACAGCTGTGACTGAAGAGATGCTGTGTGGTTGGTTTTTTTGTTTTGTTTTTTTTATTTCTTGTTTTTTTTTTTTTTTGGAGTACGACCGGTATGAGTTAATAAACTGGTGCTGAAAGAGTGCTGCTGTATGGTTGGCTTGTACATAACCGGTGTTGAATTAAATAACGCCTGTGCTGGATGAGATGCTGTGTGGTTGTGTTGTTAACTGACCGGTATGAATTAATAACGCTGTGCTAAAGAGCGCTGTGTGTGGTTGGTTGGAACTTACCCGGTATGTATTTAATATCGCTGTTTCTGAAGAGGCTGCTGTGTAGTTGGATGTACTAACCGGTAATGATATTAATAACACGGTGTTTGAAGAGCTGCTGTGGTGGTTGGTTGTACTAACCGGTATGTCTTAATAACCCGGTGTTGAAGAGTCTGCTGTGTGGTGAGTTGTACTTAACGGTATGTATCTAATAACGCTGTGCTGAAGAGGCTGCCTGTGACCTGTGGGTGGTATGTACTAACCGGTATGTAATTAATAAACCACGGTGGTTGAACAGAGGCTTGCTGTGTGGTTGGTTGTACGTACCCCGGTATGTATTAATAACACGGTGACTGAAAGAGTGCTGGGTGGTTGGTTTGTACTAACCGGTATGTATCTAATAAACACGGGTGCTTGAAGAGCTTTGGTGATGCTAGGCTAGCTACTCATGCTCTGTGAAGTCTGTGTGCACTTCCCTGTGACTGGTAGCCAGTCTAGAGCCTAATCGCGGATTAGATCCTATCAGGTCCTTATCGGATAGATCACCTATCCAGGAGCACTTATCGGATAAGATCCCTCTCAGGGCGCTAATCGGATAGATCCCCTATCAGGGCCTTAATCTGGACAGATCCGTATCAGGGCCGGTATCGGATAGATCCTGATCAAACTTGTGCCAGTACTCTTTACCATACGCTGTGTCGGATACCGTTCGGGCCCAAATGGCAATAGTTTCGCTTAGGGCTTAGAGGACAGGTCAGTCTGTGTTATGGCATGCCGCATGGGTTACCATCATTACTGTCATCTAATGACTAATCTACAGAGCAGCAACTGAGAAGAAACAGTTAAGGCTATCCGGCTCTGAGGACGCTGGATGAAATCCGATGGAAGTTAGAAGGATCTCTGTATTCCTACATTTAGGATAACACAGGCTCAAAGTGTTGAAGACCTGAGAGATATCCTGAGAGGACATCAGTATGTGACCACGGAGCAAGCAAGCGGCTACAAGACCCGCGCTGGAATTAGACTCGGGTTGGTTCCACGTCAAGTGGAGAATGATTTGTGGAAAGGGATTCCTGAACGTGAGCAGGGCGAGGAAACCCACCATCGTCCCCAGGCACTTTTCGGAGGCGAATAAGCGGGAGGAGAGTGAGCAGGAAGATGAAGACGTTGAGTAGACCCAGTATGGATATGAACCCCGGATAATTAGATTATGGTTATATGCTAAAGAAGAGCCACTACAACCCACCATCGGAAGAAGCGAACGTCTCCAGCAGATCCTGAAATATGCCGTGGGTGACTGTCGCACGCTGTAGAGACATGCTGTAGAAATGTGCCTCGGCTGGTACGGTGACAGGTTGGGGTTAATGATGTTTATTTTAATGTGTTGACCCAGCATGCATTTATATGGAATTTCTATAACGAGAAGCATAATAAGGAATTATTTTCACAAACGCCAGCGTCAAACACTCTGCTGCATCCGACAGAATTCCGCGCACCTGAGGAGGAACCCAAACACCAGGACAGGGATAGATCTGTAAGTTCACTGTGAGAATTTTTGCCACGAAGCAGTTGGAATGTTACCATGGGGTGCTGCATAAAGACATACCAGTAGCCAGTATTTAAACTCACAACTCTGGAGCAAATGAGCTCCAGCCAGTACTCTTAGCACGAGCTTGTCTCCAAGACCCACCATCATATCTCACCCAAACCCTTACATTCCATTACCAAACACCAATATTCTTCCAACAAAAACATTCTCCATAACACACCACGTATCATCCAAAAAACATTCGCTACAAACACCAAAACATCCTACTACCAAGATCAAACCTGCTCTCTTCAAACACCAAACACACAACCATCTCATACCAAAGAACAACAGTCTTCCCTTCAAACACCAGAACATACCTATACCAAAGAACACACACGTTCTCCTTCAAACCACCGCAAGACATCCTATATCCAAAGAGACACAGTTCTCCAACCAAAACACCCAAACATCCCTATACCAAAGAACACAGTTCTCCACCAAACACTAACATATTACCATAGAGCACCGTTCTCCAGCCAACACCAAACATTACTGCTACCAAAGAACCCACAGTTCTCCACCAAAGCTATACTGATACCAAAGAACACCAGTTCTTCCACACCAAACATCCTATGACCAAAGAACACAGTTTCTCCACCCAAACACCAAAACATTTCCTATCCCACAGGAACACAGTTCTCTCCCCAAAACACCAAACATACCATACCAAAGAACAACAGTGTCGCCAACCAAACATCTCTTATACCAAAGAACACAGTTCTCCACCAAACACCAAACATCCTATACCAAAGAACACAGTTCTCCACCAAACATCCTATACCAAAGAGCACAGTTCTCCACCAAACACCAAACAATCTATACCAAAGAGCACAGTTCTCCACCAAACACCAAACATCCTATACCAAAGAGCACAGTTCTCCACCAACCACCAAACATACTATACCATAGAGCACCGTTCTCCAGCAAACACCAAACATACTGTACCATAGAGCACCGTTCTCCACCAAACACCAAACATCCTATACCAAAGAACACAGTTCTCCACCAAACATCCTATACCAAAGAACACAGTTCTCCACCAAACACCAAACATCCTATACCAAAGAACACAGTTCTCCACCAAACATCCTATACCAAAGAGCACAGTTCTCCACCAAACACCAAACAATCTATACCAAAGAGCACAGTTCTCCACCAAACACCAAACCTTCCTATACCAAGAGAAGAGCACAGTTCTCACCACCACAAACATACGTGATAACAAAGAGCACAGTTCTCCACCAAACGATACTGTACCATAGAGCCACCGTTCTCACCCAAACACAAACATACTATACCACAGAGCACAGTTCTCACCAATATATATGACATATACGAAGAGCACCGTCTCCAAAGCAAAACACCAAAACCTATACCAAAGAACCAGTTGTCTCCACCAAACACCAAAAACATCCTATACCAAAGAGCACAGTTCTCCACACTACATACTGACCATAGAGAACGTATTCTCCCAACAACCAACCAAACATACTATACCTAGAGGTCCGTCTCCAGTCAAACAACAAAACATACGTACCATAGCAGCACTGTTCTCCACCACATTCTGTACCAAACACCAAACATCCTTATACATAGAGCACCGGTTCTCCAGACAAACACCAAAAATTCCTATACCAAAGAGCACCATTCTTCACTGCACAAACACCAAACATTCCTCCACCAAACATTCTACACACAAGAAACCAAACATTCTGTACAAAACACCCAAACATTCTTATACCCTGGAGCACAGTTCTCCAACCAAACACCAAAAACATTCCTATACCATGGAGCACAGTTCTCCACCAAACACCAAACATACTATACCATAGAGCACTGTTCTCCACCACATTCTGTACCAAACACCAAACATCCTATACCATAGAGCATCGTTCTCCAGCAAACACCAAACATCCTATACCAAAGAGCAACATTCTCCACCAAACGTTCTCCACCAAACATTCTTCAATAGAAACCAACATTCTGTACCAAACACCCAACATCCTATACCAAAGAGCACCGTTCTTCACCAAACACCAAACATTCTCCACCAAACAGTCTTACACAAACGACAAGGCAACTTCTGGTACCCAAGACACAACATCCTATACCAAAAGAGCACTGTTCTCCACCAAAACACCATATCACTGTACCAAATAAGAGCACCGCTTCTTCCACCAAACACCAACCAATCCCTATACCAAAGAGGCACCGGTTCTTCACAAAACACCAAAACATTCCTCCACCAACAACATATCTTATACAAGAAACCAACATTACTAGTACCAAAAACACACCAAACATCCTATACCAAAGAGCAATCCGTTCTCCAACCAAAACACCATTCTGTACAAAGGGCACCGTCTATCCCATCCACCACACCAGACATACATATAAACCAAATATGACGCCACCCGTTCTCCACCAAACACTCAGTCTGTACAAAAGAGCACCGTTTTCTTCAACCAAAACAACCAACCATCCTATTACCAAACAGAGCAAAGTTATCCACCAAAAAACAAACTCTAAATTCTGTACCAAAGAGCACCGTTCTTCACCCCAAAACACCAACCATCATATACAAAAGCACGCACCGTTCCTCCACGCAAACTATCCACATTCTGTACCACAGAGCACCGTTCTTCACAAACATCAACCCCTTCATACAAAGATCACCGTTCTTCAACCAAACACGAAACATTCTCCACCAAACATCTTCACTAGCGAACACCCCCAAACATTCTGTACCAAAACACCCAAACATACCTATTACCATCAGAGCAACCTGGTTCATCCACCAAGACAACACAAAACACATATCTTCTACTGTGAAGCCTTCAGGGAGAGTAAGAGGTTAGGTTGAAATGTGGGACTACCTCAAACGCCAACACCTCAGTTTTTTCCAGAATGCCATCGTTTGTTCCACCACTCTATATTATAAGGACTCAACATTTTTGAGCAGAAATATATCATGATTTCCTCAAGCAAGTGCCCCCCCCACACAGAGCCAAAGTTCTCCCACACAGTGTTGGGCTATTGTATGGGGAGTGTCTGTGTTGATGCTCAGAGCTATGTAGATTTGGGAGATTTAAAAATGAGCGTGATACGTGTCTGACAATGAACATTCATCTACACTGACATGACTGGGCAACTGCTCTTGAAGACCAGGCCCCTCGGGGGAAGGATGGGTGGATGACCGGATGGAGGAAGGATACTGGTGTTTGTATGACAGGACAGAAAGAGGGAAAGATGTACGTATAGAGACATCTCAGCCCTATGCACCAGTGACTGTCGCGTGTGATCCTTGCATTGATAGGCAGCAGAAAGAAACAACAGAGATGCTGCTAAAACTTCCCCTTCCCCCTCCCTCCTCCTCCCTCCTCTCTCTCTTGTTTTTCTCTCCTCTTTCTATTTTTAGGGGTTATTTGTCCTTTGGCCGAGCAGTTTGTCTCTTGTCAACAGATCCCGATCGATAGAAGATGACAAAACCCAAATATAGACTACCCTGTAGTGTGTGTGCTTGAGGAAAAGAGAGCGGACAGAAATAGAGAGCAGTTCAGAGAAAAGCGTTCAGGCTGTTACGAGATAATTCGGCCCAGTGGCTCTAGATAAGAAGGAACCAAACAGTTTTGAATAATGCGGTTTAATTTGGCTTTATGATGACAGGCCTCATTGTAGCCATGTAATCTCACCACACAACACGTCCCCCCAGGAAGAATCAGGAAACAATCAGGAGCGGGAGAGACCTCA
>JAMWET010005640.1:0-26797 GCA_024036415.1 Prochilodus magdalenae | reverse complement strand
CTTGTTCTAGGTGACAGACAATTAAGAGTCTCTGAGTCTGGATCAAAGTGAGTAGCAAGTTTATTAGAGCGAGTCGGAAGCTCGTTCTGCTTCCCCAAGAAAAACACTTCAATATATATAAAATACAGGCTTGTGCGCCCACCCCGCCCAAACTGGTTTCACAGTGGCCTAATTGTACAAGAGGTCATTGTGTTCAGGCCCAAGCTGTACTTCTGGCTACCTGCAGGCCTTGGGCTGTATCAGTCTCTTGTACATCTAAGGAGGAGTCTCTCAGTGCCCAAGGTCTCTGCTATCTTGTGCAGGATGGAAAATAACGAGCTTGCATATTTGTAAGAGTTCATAGAAGCTATGGTGGAAAAGTGTACTATTAACACAAAGAGCAAAACACATAAATACACTCATTGATTATGAATCGCTTTGACAATAATAAGATAATTTCAATTACACTTCCTCCATTTGATTCTTAATCAACCTTTACATGTTTTTAAACTTCGTGTCATATCAAGGGCCATCAGTGTCACAGTCATTTGGTCTATGCTTTCCCACAACAAAATGTTAATGAACCAATTTGGCAGGCTACCTATTAGAAGAAATTCTTGTGATACGTTCAGCATTAACCCTACGCCTATATTGAGGCCGCAGTCAGACTTGTTGGTTATCAATGATCCTGCAGTTACGTTGTCTAAGGGGGTTGGGACCCATGGAACACTGAATTCGTGACACACTAAACATGGCTTTCCTGGGCTTATAGCGTCAGCTGCCTTGATTGACATCATGCAGGCTTTGTTGTCTTTCTGCATGCTTCCACGTGCTGGCAGCAGTGATCATACAAAGTAGGAACACGATGTGCATCATGATGACAATGTGTCTTCAGGTGTTGTCGGTGCCTTTTTGCAGTGCGTGCGATGTACCCATGTTCCACGTCCTTCCACCTTCACGGCTGTGTGTGTGACCAGGAGCACTTGATGAAGCCCTGTCCACCGTGGAGATCTTGGAGATCTCGAATCAGCACCCACTCACCTGGTTTGTGGTTATGGAAGGGATGGTCGGCTGGTTGCGGCAGCACTGCTTTCACCTGCTTAGACACAGAGAGAGGCGTCGTAGGCTGTGAGAGAATGATCTAGTAGCTGGTTGTCAAGTGTGGGTGGACCTAACCCCGTATTCGGGATTATTTCCCTGAGGAATGCTTTAGCTACTGCTTCGCCATCCTGAGTACCTGTGGGAAAACCTTCGACCCATTTACTGAACATGCAAACACAGACCAAGAGGAACTTTTTCCTCTCCATTGTTAGTTCTACAAAATTAATCTGCCGATGCTGAAATGGCTCTGTCGCTGGGGGGTGACCCACAGGTTGTTGTGACGGAGGTTGGGTGTGTCTATGTGTATTTTGTGCACATACTAAGCATGCTGAACAAAAATTTTGGGTGAGTGTAGAGAGTCCGGGTGCATACCAGTGTCTCGCTATCATATCCATTATCCCCCCTTTGCTGATGTGACTCCTCCCATGAGCAATGGCAATTAACCCTTTCATGTATTCTTTCGGGAGACATGGTCTGTTTGTTGCAGTGTGTACCCATACACTGTTTTGCTTACTGCACCCTGATTTAGACCACTGAGCTCGCTCTGCTCCAGTGGCAGTGGATTGGATTGGATTGGATATCTTGCAGGGTGGGTTTCTCTTGGTCTGTTGCAGGGAGTTGTGCGGCGGCGACCGGAGCTGCGCAAGCCGTGTGTTTCGCCACGTGGTCTGCGAAGGCGTTCCCTTGCTGATAGGGTCATCTGCTGAAGTGTGTGCCGCGCATTTAACTACTGCAATGTGGGATGCTAACAACAAAGCAGAGAGTAGGTCATTCATAATGAGCTAGGGAGGCTCTGTGCGTGTGCTCTGTTGGGATCTGTGACAAAATAGTATGTGGGTTTGGCATTTCAGGTGCGCGAGCCTGTACTGCTGCATTTACTGCTTGTAAGTCTTGAACTCATCCCGGCCGGGCTTTTTTTACTGGAAAGATTGGCGTTCTAACTGGTGAATCTGGGCAGGGCACGATTACTCCTGCTTGGAGTAATGCTTGGAACATGGGCTTGATACCCTCAATTGCTTCGGGTTTTAAAGGATACTGAGCTTGCCTGGGTCTGTATGCTGATTTGGGAGTGATCACAATCGGTTCACAGTCTTTAATTAGTCCCACATCATACTTGCTGGATGCCCACAGCTGAGGAGAAAGCGAAGCTAGCTCCAGTTCCTCTTCCTCTGTGAGTGCTGCAGCCTGCACCAGTGGAGGGGGGCCAAATAGCCCCACTGTGCGCTCCGCTCTCAATCTGTACTGAAAAGGGCACTTCCACGTGTGTGTGGAAGGACTGTATTGCACATCGGGGCGTTCAGTGTCAGCCCAATCACTAGCCCTGGCCACCCTCAAAGCCCATGGCCCGATGTCTCGCCATGGGAGGGTGTGTTTAAGTCTGGCCAGAGAGATATGTGGGTACGAATTTCCTACTGTGAACAGCTCATTTTGTGGTTTTGTCAGTGAAACTAGGGCGACCGCCATTTTATCGTTCCATATGAGTGCCGTGGTTGAAAGGGATTCTGTTGTTGATTTAAAAAACTGTTTCTCATAATCATGATCTGGGCCTTGACTAATATGTGAGGTGCAGTGAACATCATGGGTTTTCCATTGTAAGGATCCTAATACTGTTCACTCTGCTTTTGACAAAAAATGTTTGACAGTTTCCCCCTGCTCATTAACACTGCGCCACATATAGGCATACCCCGGAACCCCTGATGCTACTTGGACCATGCATGGTTTTTCTGAAAAGTCTACGGCTAACCCTTCTGGTGAGCTGATCAGAGTACATCCCAATTTACACATTAGATCCCTTTCTAGCAAGTTTACAGGACAAACGGAAGACATCAAAAACAGTGTGAGAATTCTTTGTTATTCAAAGAACATTGGAGGGGCACAGACACCTTTTCCCTGACTATCTCTCCACCTACTCCCATCAACGCTTGGGACTTCCCTTTCTGTGTTTCACAACGTAGTTTGCTGGTTCTAATTACTGAGTGGCCTGCCCCACTATCTACCAAAAATTCCAATTCTGTACCTTCTACTGTTAGAGCTATTTTAGGCATACTCCATGGGCATGTAGTAAGTTGTTGCACTAAAAAAAATAGGGAGAAGAAGAAGGCACTTCCCTTTTTAATGCGTCAGTGGGTCCCATCTCACCGTCCCGCCCCTCCGCCGCCCGTCACTTCTGCATCGGAGCATCTGCTGCGCTCCCACTGGTCTGTGCATAGGATTCTGTGCAATCCCTGGCGAAATGTCCACTCTCTGCTCCGGCCTCTCCCTCGTCCTTTTCCCCTGTTTCCTCGTGAAGCGCCGGTGGGGAGGGCTGCAACTTGCTGTACCATAGTCAACATAGCTGGTCCATCGTGTCTGCTCGCTTTTTCTCTTTCTTTCTGGCCTGTGAGTTGAAGAGAGTTTCGTGATGCTTGGCATGGTCTTCAATAACACTGAGAGGCTGACTAGAATACCCCACACAGTCTTGTCGTCAGAGTATGTCAGATTTGCCAAGCGTACATCGTCAGCAGGCCATTCTCGAACAATCTTGCAATAACTTGAACTTAGTTTCTTGAACAGAATGCGTTTTATTTCGTTAGTCATCGGGTGACAGGACTTTTTCCAGTTCTTCTCCAGACTTGCGTCCTCCGATCTGTTGGGGATCAGGCAGGCTGGAGGTGGTTTCGATTGTGTCTTTGTCAGTCCAGTAGCAGTGGACGAGTATCGGCCCTGTGTGCCCTGCGACTTCTACCATTGGGAAAGATCCGGGGCTTGGACCGCCATGAACACATTCCCGTGGTTGAGTTGGCTCTTGGGAGAAGTTGGCACAAAGTTAAATCCCTCTCCTCCGGACTGATTCATGTCTTTCCCATCGTGGCTTCTAGTGTGTGCAGCCATGGGCGACCATATGGGAGGCTGACCTCTCTGGCCGGAGGGGTTAGCCATCGGAGTCCACACTACCCTGGGTCGGTCAGATGATAGGAACGGGTTGGTTGATGAAGTCGCTGGTACACCTCTCTGGGCGTCTAGGGCTGGCCGCAATGGTGCATATGGACTTGTGGTCGCGGGTGTTTTCGATGACGGAGCATGCGGTAGGAGCGGAGCGTTCTCTTCTGGGTCCGGGACTGTCCCTTCTTCAGGTTGTCGTTGTCTCGGCGGGGCAGCATCGAGGTCAGGATCGGGGATGACTGAGACACACTGAGACACTGGATTAGTTCCCTTCCCCCCCTTTATCTTTTTCACTCTCTTTGTTATACACCTCACTCATCCAAAACTCTGCTGCTTGTAACATTCATTCTCTGTCCCTTTTTTTTTTTTTTTTTTGATAATATTTGATTACTGCCTTTTGGGTGCAACTGGTGGAAAATCTACTCAAATATTTCACACTGAGGCTCCCAGTAGCAGGAAATCCAACATATTTAATTCACAATGGAACATACTCAATACTATCAGTGCCATAAGCCTGACTCATCTGGCTAAAGAGAGCCGCAGTGTGAAGTTTAGGATTAAACTGCAGTTCTTTAGTTACCTGGGATCCCATTTTGCTCTCTCACTGGATTTTAGTGACTCAGAGGAATTTAGCCCCAATAACGTCTCACCTCCCTTTTCCCTACTTAAGGAGCTACTCTGAGCTATTAGCACTCCTCCCCACGGTCCGGACGTTTTACTCTATAGACACATCTATCTGTAGAGGCCTCGCTATGACCAGGCTAGTCTTAATTACGCTGTGGGCGTCCTGCCTCGACTGCCACGTGAGTCACGCTGTCGAGTGTACTGCTCCGACTGCCACGTAAGGTGTTACGTCATCATGTAACTAAACTTTATCCAGGGCTGAGTGCTTTAGGCAAGGTGGAGGGGTACAAACTTCATATTCTATACTGAAATGGTTATTTGATCTGTCACTCACCACTACCCCCGCGCTACTTTAACCATGTTCTGTGGGATTTTCCCTTGCTGTTGGCTCCGGCTTCGGCCAGAGAGCGTACTCGGTGGGTTTTCACTTCTCCTCCCTCCGCCGCAGTCCGTTACTCATCCTGTTCGTGATGCCAGATTGTGGTGGAAATTTCTAGGTGACAGACAATTAAGAGTCTCTGAGTCTGGATCAAAGTGAGTATCAAGTTTATTGGAGTGAGTCGGAAACTCGTTCTGCTTCCCCAAGAAAAACACTTCTATATATATATAACATACAGGCTTGTGCGCCCACTCTGCCCAAACTGGTTTTACAGTGGCGTAATTGTACAAGAGGTCATTGTGTTCAGGCCCAAGTTGTACTTCTGGCTACCTGCAGGCCTTGGGCTGTATCAATCTCTTGTACATCTAAGGAGGAGTCTCTCAGTGCCCAAGGTCTCTGCTATCTTGTGCAGGATGGAAAATAACGAGTTTGCATATTTGTAAGAGTTCATAGACGCTATAGTGGAAAAACACTGGCCTACTGGCAAGTACTATTAACACAGAAAGAGCAAAACACATGAATGCACTCATTGATTATGAATCACTTTGACAATAATTAGATAATTTCCATTACAGAGCTTTAAAAGCGCCTACAGGGTTTTGAACGGCCTAAAAGCTCAACTTTGTAATAAAATTTGTTTTGTGACAAAACCAATATTTTCTCACATGGGAACACTTTAAATATGTCTAGAATGAAGGGAAACATTGTTTAGAAGCAATAGGAAGGTAAAATCTTGAACGTGGCAGTAAATAAAATAAACAGTGTCATTTTCATTGCTCTTAGGCACTGAAAAAGTATTTGGGGCACTTTAGAAGCGCCTACAGGCTTTAGAACGGCCAAAAAGCTCAATGTTGTAATGAAACTTGTTTTATGACAAAAAAATATATATATATTTTCTGACATGGGAACACTTTAAATATGTCTAGAATGAAGGGAAACATTGTTTCTAAGCAATAGGAAGTGAAATCTTGAACGTGGCAGTACAAAATGAACAGTGTCATTTTCATTGCATTTAGGCGCTAAAAAAGCGTTTGGGAGCTTTAGAAGCGCCTACAGGCTTTAGAACGGCCAAAAAGCTCAACGTTGTAATGAAACTTGTTTTGTGACAAAAACAATATTTTCTGACATGGGAACACTTTAAATATGTCTAGAATGAAGGAAAACATTGTTTCTAAGCAATAGGAAGTGAAATCTTGAACGTGGCAGTACAAAATGAACAGTGTCATTTTCATTGCATTTAGGCGCTGAAAAAGCGTTTGGGAGCTTTAGAAGCGCCTACAGGCTTTAGAACGGCCAAAAAGCTCAACGTTGTAATGAAACTTGTTTTGTGACAAAAAAAAATATATTTTCTGACATGGGAACACTTTAAATATGTCTAGAATGAAGGAAAACATTGTTTCTAAGCAATAGGAAGTGAAATCTTGAACGTGGCAGTACAAAATGAACAGTGTCATTTTCATTGCATTTAGGCGCTGCAAAAGCGTTTGGGAGCTTTAGAAGCGCCTACAGGCTTTAGAACGGCCAAAAAGCTCAACGTTGTAATGAAACTTGTTTTGTGACAAAAAAAAAATATTTTTTTTTAACATGGGAACACTTTAAATATGTCTAGAATGAAGGGAAACATTGTTTCTAAGCAATAGGAAGTGAAATCTTGAAGGTGGCAGTACAAAATGAACAGTGTCATTTTCATTGCATTTAGGCGCTTGAAAAGCGTTTGGGAGCTTTAGAAGCGCCTACAGGCTTTAGAACGGCCAAAAAGCTCAACGCAGTAATGCAAGTGTTTTTGTGACAAAAAAACATATTTTCTGACATGGGAACACTTTGAATATATCCAGAATGAAGGAAAACATTGTTTCTAAGCATTAGGAAGTGAAATCTTGAACGTGGCAGTACAAAATGAACAGTGTCATTTTCATTGCATTTACGGGCTACAAAAGCGTTTTTTGAGCTTTAGAAGCGCCTACAGGCTTTAGAACGGCCAAAAAGCTCAACGTAGTAATGAAACTTGTTTTGTGTCAAAAAAAAATATTTAAAGTATTCCCATGTCATAAAATATGTCTAGAATGAAGGAAAACATTGTTTCTAAGCAATAGGAAGTGAAATCTTGAACGTGGCAGTACAAAATGAACAGTGTCATTTTCATTGCATTTAGGCGCTGAAAAAGCGTTTGGGAGCTTTAGAAGCGCCTACAGGCTTTAGAACGGCCAAAAAGCTCAACGTTGTAATAAAACTTGTTTTGTGACAAAAAAAATATATATTTTTTTTCTGACATGGGAACACTTTAAATATGTCTAGAATGAAGGAAAACATTGTTTCTAAGCAATAGGAAGTGAAATCTTGAACGTGGCAGTACAAAATGAACAGTGTCATTTTCATTGCATTTAGGCGCTGAAAAAGCGTTTTTTGAGCTTTAGAAGCGCCTACAGGCTTTAGAACGGCCAAAAAGCTCAACGCAGTAATGCAATTGTTTTTGTGACAAAAAAAAACATATTTTCTGACATGGGAACACTTTAAATATGTCTAGAATGAAGGAAAACATTGTTTCTAAGCAATAGGAAGTGAAATCTTGAACGTGGCAGTACAAAATGAACAGTGTCATTTTCATTGCATTTAGGCGCTAAAAAAGCGTTTGGGAGCTTTAGAAGCGCCTACAGGCTTTAGAACGGCCAAAAAGCTCAACGTTGTAATGAAACTTGTTTTGTGACGAAAAAAAAATATTTTCTGACATGGGAACACTTTAAATATGTCTAGAATGAAGGAAAACATTGTTTCTAAGCAATAGGAAGTGAAATCTTGAACGTGGCAGTACAAAATGAACAGTGTCATTGTCATTGCATTTAGGCGCTGAAAAAGCGTTTGGGAGCTTTAGAAGCGCCTACAGGCTTTAGAACGGCCAAAAAGCTCAACGTTGTAATGAAACTTGTTTTGTGACGAAAAAAAAAATATTTTCTGACATGGGAACACTTTAAATATGTCTAGAATGAAGGAAAACATTGTTTCTAAGCAATAGGAAGTGAAATCTTGAACGTGGCAGTACAAAATGAACAGTGTCATTGTCATTGCATTTAGGCGCTGAAAAAGCGTTTGGGAGCTTTAGAAGCGCCTACAGGCTTTAGAACGGCCAAAAAGCTCAACGCAGTAATGCAAGTGTTTTTGTGACAAAAAAACATATTTTCTGACATGGGAACACTTTAAATATGTCTAGAATGAAGGAAAACATTGTTTCTAAGCAATAGGAAGTGAAATCTTGAACGTGGCAGTACAAAATGAACAGTGTCATTTTCATTGCATTTAGGCGCTGAAAAAGCGTTTGGGAGCTTTAGAAGCGCCTACAGGCTTTAGAACGGCCAAAAAGCTCAACGTTGTAATGAAACTTGTTTTGTGACAAAAACAATATTTTCTGACATGGGAACACTTTAAATATGTCTAGAATGAAGGAAAACATTGTTTCTAAGCAATAGGAAGTGAAATCTTGAACGTGGCAGTACAAAATGAACAGTGTCATTTTCATTGCATTTGTGCGCTAAAAAAGCGTTTGGGAGCTTTAGAAGCGCCTACAGGCTTTAGAACGGCCAAAAAGCTCAACGTTGTAATGAAACTTGTTTTGTGACGAAAAAAAAAATATTTTCTGACATGGGAACACTTTAAATATGTCTAGAATGAAGGAAAACATTGTTTCTAAGCAATAGGAAGTGAAATCTTGAACGTGGCAGTACAAAATGAACAGTGTCATTTTCATTGCATTTAGGCGCTGAAAAAGCGTTTGGGAGCTTTAGAAGCGCCTACAGGCTTTAGAACGGCCAAAAAGCTCAACGTTGTAATAAAACTTGTTTTGTGACAAAAAAAAAATATTTTCTCACATGGGAACACTTTAAATATGTAAATAATGAAGGGAAACATTGTTTCTAAGCAATAGGAAGTGGAATCTTGAACGTGGCAGTACAAAATGAACAATGTCATTGTCATTGCATTTAGGCGCTGCAAAAGCGTTTGGGAGCTTTAGAAGCGCCTACAGGCTTTTGAACGGCCAAAAATCTCAACGTTGTAATTAAAATTGTTTTTGTGACAAAAAAAACATATTTTCTGACATGGGAACACTTTAAATATGTCTAGAATGAAGGAAAACATTGTTTCTAAGCAATAGGAAGTGAAATCTTGAACGTGGCAGTACAAAATGAACAGTGTCATTTTCATTGCATTTAGGCGCTAAAAAAGCGTTTGGGAGCTTTAGAAGCGCCTACAGGCTTTTGAAACTGCCAAAAAGCTCAACTTTGTAATGAAACTTGTTTTGGGAGGAAAACAATATTTTCTGACATGGGAACACTTTAAATATGTAAATAATGAAGGAAAACATTGTTTCTAAGCAATAGGAAGTGAAATCTTGAACGTGGCAGTACAAAATGAACAGTGTCATTTTCATTGCATTTAGGCGCTGAAAAAGCGTTTGGGAGCTTTAGAAGCGCCTACAGGCTTTAGAACGGCCAAAAAGCTCAACGTTGTAATGAAACTTGTTTTGTGACGAAAAAAAAAATATTTTCTGACATGGGAACACTTTAAATATGTCTAGAATGAAGGAAAACATTGTTTCTAAGCAATAGGAAGTGAAATCTTGAACGTGGCAGTACAAAATGAACAGTGTCATTTTCATTGCATTTAGGCGCTGAAAAAGCGTTTGGGAGCTTTAGAAGCGCCTACAGGCTTTTGAACGGCCAAAAAGCTCAACGTTGTAATGAAACTTTTGTATATATATTGTGACAAAATAATATATTTTTTGACATGGGAACACTTTAAATATGTCTAGAATGAAGGAAAACATTGTTTCTAAGCAATAGGAAGTGAAATCTTGAACGTGGCAGTACAAAATGAACAGTGTCATTTTCATTGCATTTAGGCGCTAAAAAAGCGTTTGGGAGCTTTAGAAGCGCCTACAGGCTTTAGAACGGCCAAAAAGCTCAACGTAGTAATGAAACTTGTTTTGTGACAAAAAAACATATTTTCTGACATGGGAACACTTTAAATATGTCTAGAATGAAGGAAAACATTGTTTCTAAGCAATAGGAAGTGAAATCTTGAACGTGGCAGTACAAAATGAACAGTGTCATTTTCATTGCATTTAGGCGCTAAAAAAGCGTTTGGGAGCTTTAGAAGCGCCTACAGGCTTTAGAACGGCCAAAAAGCTCAACGTTGTAATGAAACTTGTTTTGTGATAAAAAAATATATATATATTTTTTTGGACATGGGAACACGTTAAATATGTATAGAATGAAGAAAAACATTGTTTCTAAGCAATAGGAAGTGAAATCTTGAACGTGGCAGTACAAAATGAACAGTGTCATTGTCATTGCATTTAGGCGCTGAAAAAGCGTTTGGGAGCTTTAGAAGCGCCTACAGGCTTTAGAACGGCCAAAAAGCTCAACGCAGTAATGCAAGTGTTTTTGTGACAAAAAACATATTTTCTGACATGGGAACACTTTAAATATGTCTAGAATGAAGGAAAACATTGTTTCTAAGCAATAGGAAGTGAAATCTTGAACGTGGCAGTACAAAATGAACAGTGTCATTTTCATTGCATTTAGGCGCTGAAAAAGCGTTTGGGAGCTTTAGAAGCGCCTACAGGTTTTAGAACGGTCAAAAAGCTCAACGTGGTAATGAAACATGTTTTGTGACAAAAAAAAAAAAAAATTCTGACATGGGAACACTTTAAATATGTCTAGAATGAAGGAAAACATTGTTTCTAAGCAATAGGAAGTGAAATCTTGAACGTGGCAGTACAAAATGAACAGTGTCATTTTCATTGCATTTAGGCGCTAAAAAAGCGTTTGGGAGCTTTAGAAGCGCCTACAGGCTTTAGAACGGCCAAAAAGCTCAACGTTGTAATGAAACTTGTTTTGTGACAAAAAAATATATATTTTCTGACATGGGAACACTTTAAATATGTCTAGAATGAAGGAAAACATTGTTTCTAAGCAATAGGAAGTGAAATCTTGAACGTGGCAGTACAAAATGAACAGTGTCATTTTCATTGCATTTAGGCGCTGAAAAAGCGTTTGGGAGCTTTAGAAGCGCCTACAGGCTTTAGAACGGCCAAAAAGCTCAACGTTGTAATGAAACTTGTTTTGTGACTAAAAAAAAAAAATTTTTGACATGGGAACACTTTAAATATGTCTAGAATGAAGGAAAACATTGTTTCTAAGCAATAGGAAGTGAAATCTTGAACGTGGCAGTACAAAATGAACAGTGTCATTTTCATTGCATTTAGGCGCTAAAAAAGCGTTTGGGAGCTTTAGAAGCGCCTACAGGCTTTTGAAACTGCCAAAAAGCTCAACTTTGTAATGAAACTTGTTTTGTGACGAAAAAAAAAATATTTTCTGACATGGGAACACTTTAAATATGTATAGAATGAAGGAAAACATTGTTTCTAAGCAATAGGAAGTGAAATCTTGAACGTGGCAGTACAAAATGAACAGTGTCATTTCCATTGCATTTAGGCGCTAAAAAAGCGTTTGGGAGCTTTAGAAGCGCCTACAGGGTTTTGAAACTGCCAAAAAGCTCAACTTTGTAATGAAACTTGTTTTGGGAGGAAAACAATATTTTCTGACATGGGAACACTTTAAATATGTACATGGGAACACTTTAAATATGTCTAGAATGAAGGAAAAAAATGATTGTTTCTAAGCAAATAGGAAGTGAAATCTTGAACGTGGCAGTACAAAATGAACAGTGTCTTTTCATTGCATTTAGGCGCTGCAAAAGCGTTTGGGAGCTTTAGAAGCGCCTACAGGCTTTTGAAACTGCCAAAAAGCTCAACTTTGTAATGAAACTTGTTTTGGGAGGAAAACAATATTTTCTGACATGGGAACACTTTAAATATGTATAGAATGAAGGAAAACATTGTTTCTAAGCAATAGGAAGTGAAATCTTGAACGTGGCAGTACAAAATGAACAGTGTCATTTTCATTGCATTTAGGCGCTGAAAAAGCGTTTTTTGAGGTTTAGAACGGCCAAAAAGCTCAACGTTGTAATAAAACTTTTTTTTGGAGGAAAACAATATTTACTGACATGGGAACACTATGAAATATGTTAAAAGCAATGAAGGAAACATTGTTTTAGAAGGGAAACATAAGCAGCAATAGGAAGTGAAATCTTGAACGTGGCAGTACAAAATGAACAGTGTCATTGTCATTGCATTTAAGCGCTGAAAAAGCGTTTGGGAGCTTTAGAAGCGCCTACAGGCTTCAGGCATAAAATGCATAAAAGGATGCAACGTGTAATTTTCTCTAAAACACAGCATTTGTGAAACCTCTACAGATTGAACAAGTCAACAAAGTTAAAACACACCAAACAGTAACTAAAACCACCAAAACATACTTTGGTTCCAGCTTCTGAAATCATTTATGATTGTGACATTTTAAAGATCTTCAAGTTTCATACGTTAATTAAATCAAAAACCAACAGCACAGAAAGAAACATTGTTTTCTTTAACTGGTTAACACCAAAACAGAGGAAAAGCAAAGTGTGTCAGTCTAGAGTGAGATAATATTAATAACGGCTGCATAATAGAGGACAAATCTGACGTTGCCAAAAAAAAATAAATAAATATCTGCACTATACACAAACTTACCAAAAGTCTGTATGTATGTAAATAGATTGTGAAGTGCTACCTTAGGGACTGGCTTCAGAATTGACACACCTCGCAAAAGAGGTTTACCACCATCCAGCATGCTTACAGGCAAGACAACATAAATTATGAGTGGAGTGAGGTTTGATTGTGGGTGTCGAGATAGATAGTGGGGTCATTCCACTTTCTGAAGTTGTGTAGGCATTAAATATTTCTTGATACACAATATAACGGGTGTAGCGGGAACACGTCACAGACGTAATTAAAAGTCACAGTGCACAGCACAATGGGTGGTAATGACAGTGACTGGTGGTGTCTGCCTAGAATTGTCAGTGACATTTAATCCAGGAAGCCCCGAATGCATCTCTCACAGCTAAGTGCAGCATTCTTTAGCTTGCACGAGACATGACTAGTGGACATATTCACTGGACATATCCAGCTTCTTGCTTGCATGACTTTTGGATATTGCAGTATGAAACAATACAGATCATTTTAGCAGATGACTGAAAAACTAACTGAAATTTCCAAGCAAATCTGGAATTATGGTTGAGATTTTTTAGGGGAATGGAACAAAAAAGTCTTGAAAAATTCTTTACATTAATTTAGGATACCCTGCCAAACACCCAATATAACTTATACCATCTACCTGCATGGTGTGTTCATAACAGAATATAAGAAGATGGAAGCATAACATATCCACCATGATCCACAGAATAGGAGCGGAGTCCATGGATAAAAGAGCTAAATGCAAATTGGTCATTGTACCTTACAAGTACCGAACCGCAAGGTCTAAACCGCAATGGGAACCCAACTGTGCATATATATATTTTGTATGAATTCTGACTAGTTAGAAAGTTTCATATACTTGAAATTGAATTTCTAATCACTAAGCTCTAATAATAATAATAATAATAATTTCATGGAGTGTTTCTGGCTAAAGTGACTATGGCAATTTAGATGAAAACATGCCCTGGTTATGACTTAATGCTGGTTTGCTTAAATTAATGTATGTATAAAGAAACAAACTAAGTTTTTAGCTACAAAGGCAACTTAAGGTCTCTTTTGATGATATGGATATACCTGGTCCAAAGTATCCATTATATCAGCAATCTTTTGATGTGTTGCTCCTCCTTTGGCACGAATGACTCTGATCAGCTGGCTTGAGTGCAGGTCTAGCTGGGCCATGAACCTTTCTTTCAGCGGAACAGCCATGAGCCTTTGGAACTCTGCATTGACCTAAAACCGAAAAAAATACATTACAAATATCAAATACATCTGGACGTTATACAATGTGTTATACAATCTCAGTTTTAACAAAGTAAACACTAAAAATGACATGCAAATCCTGAGCAATTATTTAAATAACACAAATTTGTATTTTTGTGTAATTATTACCTCCTTCTGTTGGAACAGTGCAGGCCATCTGTCCTTGAAGTCCTTAATGCTGGGTTCTTGGTCCACCACCTCCTGCTGTCTGTAGGCAAATGTATGAGCCTTTTTGCCAGTGATGACCTTTGCGTTATTCCTTATCCTAAAGTCTGTGAGAAGTTCAAGTCTCTCTTTTTCAAGGCTTGCTAGAGTCTCACCAGAAGGGAAGGATGGATAAAAGTTAGCTTCAGCTCGTTTTGGCTTCTTCATTTTTTTAGCAGGAAAAGCATCTGCAGCAGCTTTGGATTTGAGGGTATTTACTGACAGCTCTGGACACCCCGGCAACTCGAGCTGAGTCCTATAGTTTCCCATTTTGTACTTCAATCGCTGTTTCCAATCATAGGAGCCATTGAAAGAGCCGGGTTCTCTCAAACAAGGGTACCTCTTAATCAAGGCATCTGCAACTATGCAGAAATTGATATCTTCTGCATAGGGTTAGCAAAGCAACCCACTGAAAAGACATTAAGGGATAAATTGATACATTTACACCCGTCATTAAAAAATAAAAAAAATAAAATAATAATAATAATAATAATAATAATAATAAAAAACACACCCATGCTCACAGGAAAATTAATAGCATTATTGGTCACTGCAATAAGATCTTAGGTAATTTCAACACAAACAAGGTCAAGACAAAACTCAGTGCCCTTTCTGTGTAAAACAGTTTGTCTAAAATTACAATAAAAGACTCATGCCAGCTGAGTTAGTAAACTCAACTGATTCCCCACTGTTTCACAGCTCGGTTGGGCAAATGGATATTTAAAAAAAAAAGTTATGTCCCTTATTATAAACTGAATTTTGAAGATTTACATCACTCAGAGTGAGAAAGTTTAATTGTAATTGCACTGCAGCACACTACTGCTTGAGGTTTTAATTGTACCATGTTGTATAAAAGGTTAGGTAGGCGCCCCGTTTATTCGCAAAGGGCCGGTGCGGCTGCAGCTTCTCATTCTACCCGAGCAGAAGCGCAGTAGTTTGACTGACTAGCTGATTAAAGAAGTGAAATCAGGTGTACCGATTGTTGTTTAGAATTAAAGCCTGCAGCAACGCCGGCCCTTTGCGAACACCCCGGGCTTAGTTTAACGATAACGAAGCCCAAGTTAACAAGAGCCACTCATCTCTTTGCGTTACCGTTTGTCTTTGTAATCAACCGAGGCAGCAAACTCACAACAAATTTACACCTTCCTTGCACAGTGGCGCAAGTGGCGCAGTGTTCTGGGAGCACATGCAAGCTGTATTAGCAGAGCCAGTAACGCAGGCTCTATAGCAGGGTAGCTAGCTGGCTAGCCAGCTAGTGAAGGCACATAAACTAGCTACAGGGCATGCTCCAGCTAGCTAGCGCGGGCACATGTTCATACAACTTGTGCGAGTTCTTTGTTACTTTCAGAAGACTGCGACCATGTACCGTGGAAGGTGTCATTTTTGCCTGTGAGCTTTCGGAATAAATGAAAATTTCCCGCCTCTGTGAGGCAGGCTACTGAGCCTGCCCATTGTCGCTAGCTAGTTAGTTGGCAAGTGGGTAAACTAGCTAGCTAGCTATAGCTAAGTGGACTGCCTCGACGAGCTATGCTAACTTAATATTAGCATGATTTATATGGAGGACCGAATCTGCCAAAATAAAAAATAAATAAATAAATAAAATACTAATTGAAAATGGTAAAGAAATAATGATGGTAAATCTAAAAATAAATATATAAGCATAGAAATAAGTATATCAATAAATAAAAAACTTAAATGTGTAATGTGTATGTATTTTGTTATTTGCGTTACTTAGTGAACATTTTTATTTTAATGTATTTATCTAATTATTTATTAATGAATTTATTTATTTATTTTTGTTTTTCTTTACCCTTATGGTAATAAAGGGGCTGTCAATCCATGACGTCAGTGTGTCTTAACATTCCTATTGGTTGATCGACAGTAGATTCCGTAGATCGATTGTCTTGCTCCATCAGCATTAACTATGAACAACACGTACACTAATGTCTGCTTACAGGTAACAGGTAGCAAGAGACCCGAGACTCTTAGCTGACCCTGCTGAAAATGCAAGTGCAGATAATTTACTCTTTCGAGTGGAGGCTGTGGCTGACAGTTTGTTCCATTTTGCTACATCTTCTGATACAGAGATCGACCCCATAGTGTTCACAAATTTGGAGGAGGTAGTTCATGGTCTTTCCCTGATAAATTCAGATCATGCAACACCTGGAAGGATATGATCCGACACCGAAGGATCCGACACCGACCTGCGCCCCGATATTTGTCCTCTCGGAGTCTTTCACCCGCAGGCATAGCTCTGCTCGAAATCAACTCCTGTCGTTCTGCACCTGATTGCTAAGCCTGAACATGAAAAACAGACCTCCTCATTATCATATGAAAGAAGAAAAACAGAAATAAATAAATTAATTAATTAAAAAAATAAAAATAATTAAATGTATAACTAAATTATATTTTATGTAAAAATAATATGTATTAAAAAATAGATTTTAAAATTACCATGTTTAAATAATATATGCAGAAAATATATATATATAAAATGAAGTAGGACCTTAATAAAACATTAATAAACAGTACAAGAATAAATAAAATGAGGACTATATGAATGCAAGAAAAGGAAATAAGCCTATAAATAAAATCAAATCAAGCAATATATACAAATTCTAGTTATTTTTATTTAAATGTTAATTTTATTTAGTCTTTTATTTATTTATTTATTTTTAATTGTGGCAGATCCGGTCCTCCATAGATTTAGCCAGCTCAGGAAAACCGTAAACCAATGTAACAAACTGAGACGGAACACTTCACATGAAACACATTTAATAAAAATACAACGCGCATTTAATAAAATATATATAATCTGTCAAAGACTTACCTTCTTATCTACTCTTAATGGCGAGAGAAAATGGGGCGCAGTGAAAAATCTGGACAGATGTAGACGTCACAGCAAGCATGGGCGTCATGACGTCAGACGCACAAGTGAAACTTAACAGATACACTTTTATTGAAATAAGAATTTTTAGGCTAAGGGGACAATGTGTAGGTTTTGAGTTGATATAATCCACAAAACCAGTGTGTTTTCACTAAAGCAATTAAAATATTACATTACTTCCACTACTACTCAAATACACGTTTTACAGTGTAGGAGTTATAGTGTGGCCATCTATATTCAGGACAAATTGGGAGAGTTTAGTTCTCTATGCTTTTGGGCAGAGTACACTGTAAAAAGTGGGACTGGGGTTAAGTAATATTTACTAAATAATTAAAAGTTATCAATACATAATAAAAAAGAATATATGTTGTTTAAAATCAAATTGAGCTGAATTCAGCTAATTTAATGTGTTTATTAATTGTATTGTACACATTTTTGCTTTAATAAAATTTGCTGTGACACATTGAGTAGAATTTACTCATATTTTATCGGTAACAGCAGGGATTCAGAAAACTGATAGATTTTACTCTTTAGGAGGTCTTTGTTTTCAATTAGCTTACACTTCCGCCCAACGTAGTTTTCACCTCATGGACTCCAGACACCGCAATTTTTAGGAGCTGCTGTCCTCCAACTTTTCAACGGTAAGACCTTTTTAATTATTGTTAGGGAATTAACAAGTTGTTGTAGCAGCTGCCTATGATGTTGTGTTACAGCAACTTACCAATAATTTAACTTTGCTGTGCTGTAAGTCAAAGTATTTATCTTCATTGCTTTGTAGATTTTGTATAGCTTGAGCGTTAAATGGTCGTCTGTGGATGTCTAAAATATGTTTAAATATAGTCAGATACGTGATTTCAACATTATAATGTAGGGCTGACCCTTAAAGCATTTTCTGGACTCCGGAGCGTCGGCAGTAACAACAGCGAATATTCGAAGCTTTGGGACTGTGAAGGGAGGGGTGAGACGGTTGATTCAGTAAATCCACCTCCCTTCATTTTGTGGTATTGTATCTTGTCGTTACACACGGCTACACTCACTCTAGCAGCCCACTAGCCTCTCTTAGATATGAGGTGCAAGCCATTGCTAGGTCCCAAACAAGCTATCTAGTTTTCATTAGCTGCTAACACCAGCTGGCTGAAGTTGAGCAGCGTCTGTGACACATTTACAGCATGCCCATTATCTTGAAAACGTTTTATAAAGAAAGTAAGCATTTTATATACAATCTGTTCGATAGACTTCGTATAAGTCTTGTAGCGCTAGCAGGCTAGGAGAGCCACATAGTGTACAGCTATCATTACCTGTTTATACAAAGCTGATGTAGGAGATATTATATTTTTGTATGTAGCATTGACTGGCTTTCTAAATACATGAGTACAATATAGTGGCTACATAACAATTTGCTAACAGGACAACTCTTTGCAATGGCTTTAAGGTAGCTTAGCATGCTGGCAATGTACAGAAAAAAATAATTTGAACTAATATGAATTAATCTACAATGTGTAAGTAGCAAGTGTAATAGTTTAGTGTTTGTTTAGTTATTGCGGATAGGTTTCCTGTTATGTGTGTTAAAATTATAATTAAACTCTCCAGCTGAGTTGATATTAGCTAATATTTCTTTCTTTCCAGATGCATGAAGAGTCTTTGGTAGAAAATTAATCAAACAGGTATGTGTTATGTGTTGTGAAATGTTCTGTGATGCTACATTCAGTAAATGTTGTGTAATGAGTTTGTTTTACTGCACTTTCCACACTTTATTTTCCTTTTAGAAGGGTTGAGGTTACAGGCTACAGGGGTCCTGACTATTGAAGAACAGGGTAATACAGTATATAGATGGACTACAGTCTGGAATTGTACAACTACAGAGTGTCCTATATGGTCATGATAAAATAGACAAATGGTTAGATACAAATCAAATCACTTTTGTCACGTCACATTTTCACAGGTGTGAAGGTGAGTGAAAACTTGGGTGCGAAGTCCCTTACAGAACTTAAATACAAAAATATTTTAACATAATTTGCTAACAGGACAAATCTTTGCAATGGCTTATACAAAACTATACATTAGACAATAAATATATACAATACTAAGCACAAAATCTCTGATATACTAATATACATTATACATTTATATATATATATATATATATATATATATATATATATATATATATATATATATATATATATATATATATATATATATATATATAACAGTAATATAAAGTTATGAATAAAAACTATGATATATCCAGATGTACACATTTCCAAATAGCACTATGGTAAGGCTGAGGTAAATGAGAGATGCAGGGTATATACAGGGCATAGAATATTGAGATATATATACACTACAGATTTACAATATGGATGAAGATAACAGTATGTCAGTCTGTCATGTGCAAGTATAAATATGCTAAATGTAAAGTGCAGAGTGATGATTGTCCATGGAGATCATTATTTAGATGATTATGGTGAGATGTGCAAGGAGGGGGCTTTAATGAATTGGCTATTATTTCTAGTCATTTTTTCCAAGCTAATGAGTTTACTTTGTGTGTAATCACTGTCCTGTGTTTTAAATGAACTGATCAACTGGCAGATTTCATTATCCTTCAGCTAACCCAAGAACTGCATTACTAACAGAGGCAGCTATGACTGAGCCTTTTAGGTCAGAATTACTTTGTAAATTACTCTTGAACCAAACAGTTCTAAATTTGTAATTGACATATGTGCCATTACTAAACCTCCAAACTCAGAAATGAACAACTTTAGGCCCTGGGATGTTTTGTGGATAAAACAATTTATTTTCTTGTCCAGAGGCTTTCGAGTTGAAAAATTGTTCGGTTAGGACCTTCTCCTTTGACTGTATGCAATATTCTTGCTGTTTCAGCATCCTGATGGAGACAGTGTGTCACAGGACCTTGCAGTACAAAAGATTTAAATCTACAAAATCAAGACGGAAACATCAGAGGGTACTGCAGACTTTGGTATTGTGGTAGAAGGTGTGAAAGTTCTGACTGATCTGGGTAACTTTGAAAGGGCTTGCTCCATGCTTGTTGGATTTGCATATGCAGTGGATCTTGCTTATCCCAAGGAGCTCAGGTACACATTTGAATTCTTTCAAAATATCCTCCTTGAACTGGATTGTTTAAGGCTCTCTCCATACGTGAATGACCTCAAGAATAACCTACTGGCTTAAGAAATAGGACTTGTGTAGAGTGAAAATAAATGGTGTGATTTTTAGTTTCCTGTCATTGGTGTGGCTCTGCAGATTTCAATCAGTGATTGTAATAAGAGTTTTTATATTTGTAAGAAATAAAAATGCATTGCACTATCAAAATATTGTTGTATTTTTGCCCCAACAAGATAAGAACTTGCAAACATAAAAAAAAAACACTAATAAATAATCTTCAGGGCCTATTTTAACCACAGGTGATGTGGAGAGAGAGCATTTGGGCCTTTTTTTAACATTCCAAGTGAACCTTTATGAACATGATGGACAAATAGATTGCCAGTCTGTATTATATTTCAGTTGATATAACTGTATAATGAATTTATACATTATATTTTATTTAGTAAATCCTAATAATTTTTACCCAGGCATTTAGTAAGATTATATCAATTTCACACAAATTATTAGTATATGTTAATCAATTTTCTCCAGATATTGAGTAAATATAAATTCATTTTGTGTAAATATTTAGTAAATATTAATATATTTTCCTTAATTAATTAGTTTGTTTTAATAAATATTTTTGAGTTTTATTAACTGAAAAACTGGCATGCTATCACTAAATCCAACAAATTTTAAACTGTTGCTTTTCTTAGCATGTATTTATTTATTTTTGCTTAAATTTAGTTAACTTATTCAATAAATTGTAATCGAAGTTTAAATAATTAAAATCTACTCAGTTATATTACGTGTCACTTTGTTGCCATAATTTTTTAAGTAACCACTGTTCAAACTTTTTTACAGTGTAGCAGGACCTCAGTCTTCCTTGGATTAAGCTGTAAAATACATGGTTTGTGGATCTTCCTGAGCCATCAGTGATGCAACATTATATTACAGTCACTACGAGTAAAAAATGGCTTGAATGAGATAAGGAGGCTTATTCTGTCAGAGCGAATTTGTCATGGTTTATGGCTGTTGGATTACATTGATGCGCAGATTTCATTTCCTCTAAGGGAGGTTAGCTTTATGGTTTATGGACTTTCCCGAGCCAAGCAGTGCTGCCACATCATATAACAATCACTAACTATTTCTCAAACCATGAAAATATTTGTTTGCTTGAAGATATACATTTAATTAAAGTGTCGAGGACAACTTTTAGTTATCTGTTCGTGGCGGGGATGGGCGGAGCTTGGCTGTACAACGGATATAACTACGAGTAAAATATGGCTTCACTTTGATAAAGAAGATTTATTTTGTTAGTGCGAATTTATCATGGCTTATGACTGTTGGATTACATTTGTGTTTCAGGATTGTAATGCTCACATGACTGCGCCATGCTGTTGTTTCATGACTGAGGCTTGATAAACCTATAGCCGAAAATACACCAGAGATGAGGCTATTTATCTCCGCACTCGCAGGTCCATTTTCTCCTAGGTGCGTCAGCTACATGGTTTTTGTCACTGCTGCAGCATCATATTACAGTCAAAACTATTTCTCAAACCAGGAAAATATTAATTTGCCTAAAGATTTGCATTTAATGAAATGGTCGAGGACGAGTTTTAGGTATCTGTTCGTGGCGGGGGGAGGCGGAGCCTGGCTGTACAGAGAATAAAACTATGAGTAAAATATGGCTTGAGTGAGATAAAGAAGCTTACTTTGTAAGAGTGATTTTGTCATTGCTTGTGGCTGTTGCATTACATTGGTGTTTCAGGATTGTAATGCTCACATAAATGCGCATTGATAAATGAGTCTTGATAAACCTTTCGCCGAAAATACACCCGATGTAAGTCTTCATATCTCCTCCGCATTCCGCACTTTCGCGCATGCGCTAATGCATTTTCTCGGTGCGGGTTAGCTATATGGTTTGTGGTTTTCCTGAGCCAAGCAGGGCTGCACCATCATATTACAGTCACGAATTATTTAACAAACTATGAAAATTTTAATTTGCTTATAGATATGCAATTAATGAAATGGTCGAGGACGAGTATAAGCCAGGGTTTCTCAACCGGTGGATCGCGGACCACCCTCTAGGGGTCCGCAGGCTCATCCACAGAGGGAGACAGTAATCTGTGGTGAGCACCTTAAATCGTTTAAAAATTACAAGTGAAAAATATTATACATTTAGAACGAGTAAAATTGATAGATTAATAATGTTCAAATTACACTCATTAATATAAAAGCACACTAAGAAAAAAAGGCCCCGAATTGATTACAGTTAAACGTCATCAGTTCGAGGCGACGGCACCCTTTTTTTTTTCCAGACAGTTAACTAGCTAGCTAGCTAAGGAGATGGAGAAGTTTTTGAAACGACGTAAGAAAAGTAAACCTGTTCTTCAGAAAATACAATAAAATCCACAAGTACGAGCCAGACTACATCAAATATGGATCTGCGCGGGGCAGTGTGTGGAGTGTGGTTTGACTCTTTCAAATGAAGCACTAAAACCTTCAAAACTAAAGCGGCATCTCGACACCAAACACCCTACACGCCAGTGGAGTACTTTCAACGAAAACGCGACGGACTGCAGCTCCAAAAGGAAACAATCGTTTCCATCACGTCGCAGTCCAAATGTGCCCTGAAAGCTAGATACCTAGTAGCCTGACATGTTGCACGGAGTAAAAAAGCTTTTACGATCTCTGAGGAATTGGTGCTGCCGGCTGCTGTGGATATGTGCCGCGAGATGGTTGGGGAAGCCGCGGCAAAAAAAAATGCTGAAGGTACCTGTCCAATGATAGCATAAGTAGACGGATTGTTTACAGGGGGGCTGACATGCAGAGCTAGCTTTTGGACAGAATTACAGAAAGCAAACATGCTGTGCAGCTAGATGAGTCGACTGATATTAGCAACGCATCTTTACTGCTGTTTTTTTTTGTAAGGTACATTTGGAACAGTACTTTTCATGAAGACATGCTTTTTTGTGGTGAACTGCCTACCAGAACAACAGCAGAGGAATGCTTTCGTTGTATCGACAGGTACTTCGAGGAAATGGTCTTGAGTGGAGCAAATGTGTGGGGGTCTGCGAATTTATCATGGCGGCTTTTGGCTTTTGATTACAGATGTTGTGTTTGCAATTGTGTGCTCACATTATATGCTCCATGTGTGCGTTCAGAATGTTTGCTTGTTTCTTGACTGAGGCTTGGTAAACCTATCGCCGAAAATACACCAGAGTTGAGGCTTTGTATCTCCGCCGCATTCCGCACGTTCACGCACGCGTAGATTTTATTTTAGCTTTATGGTTTGTGGTGCTGCAGCATCATATTGCAATCAACTATGTCTCAAACCATGAAAATATTAATTTGCCTAAAGATATGCATTTAACTAAAAAGGACGAGTCGAGAGCGAGTGTAACTAATCATGTCTGTTTCATTGTTTCTCAAGAACAATATACCCAACAAACAATTTACTAGTTCAAAGGCTTTGAAGAAGACTAGCACTCTGCTGTCGGTGAACAAGCTAAAGTTGTTATTTGGTAGAACCTATTAACCTTTAGTGAATGTATTCAGCCAATTGGTTGTTTTACTGCTTGCATGATTGTTGAAATGCTGAGCATGTAGTGTCTTAGATTATTAAAGTTTTTTTTATTTTGTAGGTGTTGATAAATTGAGATGAGTATATTTTAAATGTGTGGGACTGGTTTTATCTTGTGATTTAAGCATTTTCTTGTGTTTTGTTTTTGTTCTTTGGTATTTAGTTCTTACAGTGTGTTTATGTGAAGAGATGAATAAAGGACGCATAGACAATCAGTTGAGAGCCAACCCTTATTCAGCAGCGATGCTACAGTAAGAACTTGGTGAAGTGGAGTGGAAGGCCTTATTTTTGTCATTAATTGACTGTAAGGGATTTTGATGTTTGATTTCTTCAGTGGACAAGTTGTATTACTTGAAGAAGTATGTCAGTGGTCAAGCACATGATCTCCTTGAGGGCAATCTTTATAGAAATGACCGGGATGCTTATGTGGATGCTTGGAATCAATTAAACCAAAGATATGGTCATCCCTTTGTCATACAAAGGGCCTTTAGAGAGAGATTATCCCAATGGCCTAAGATACAGGCTAAGGATGCAGTTGGATTAAGAAAGTTTTCAGACTTTTTGAATTGGGAATGGCTTGGACATCCTGAACGACTGCGAAGAGAATCAGAGACTGGTCCAGAAACTTCCTGACTGGGCCATTACTTGTTGGAATCGTCAGGTTACAGAGGCTCTGAACTCGAAGAAGGAGTTCCCAGTTTTAAGGAATTTTGGCTTTTGTAGCTTTTGAGGCAGATATTGCTTGCAATCCTTTACCCTCTTTATATGCTCTGAGGTCGTCAGAATTAGTATCTGGGAAAAGGGGCTTTAGGTTTGGAAACAAGAGCGACGTTAGCGTTTTGAATACCCAGGTAGCCTTGGATGTAAAGCAAAGGGAGGTACCTAGAGAGAACTTAAGGCAAGCATGCATAGTTTGTCAAGAGTATCATCAACTCAGTCTTTGCCCTGAGTTTAAGTCAAAGTCCTTGGAATCTCGACATAATTATGTCAAAGAGAAGGGACTTTGCTTTGGTTGTTTCAGGACACAGAGCTAGAGATTGTGGTCTTCGCCTTGTGTGTGTGATATTTGTAGAAAGAAACATCCTTCCAGCCTTCATGACAACAATTATGGCATGGAGAAATAAGGTGGTCCTCAGATTTTAAGTCAAGGCCACGAGGCAGCATCTGCAGTTTCACTCATTATAACTGGGTATAAGTGTTCTACTATTTCGTCCATGATTGTTCCAGTGTGGGTCTCCTCAAAGGCGAACCCTACAGTGGAAAGGCTCGTTTATGCGTTATTTGACATTGTGGATCAAGGTATTAGCAATACTCTTGGAATAGATACGCAGCCTGTTAAACTGCAACTGACCGCTATGATTGGAAGAAGCATGAGAGTGAACAGCGAGCGAGTTATTGGCCTTAGAGTAAGAGGGTATAGTTAAGCAGATTACATTGAGATTACATGTTCATATAGTAAAAAAAACCTGTAAACCGTGAACACATCCCCACCTGTGATCTTAGATTTCTTTTGTGGAAAAAAGCGGATTTAAGTATTGAGCCCCATGAGTACTGTATGAAGGTGCATTTATTTGGGGCTGCATCATCTCTTGGATGTGCCAAAAATGGGTTGCGGCACTACACTATGTGTAGAAAGGGTTTACGTTGGGATGATCCATTAACAGATGAGCTTAAGCCAAAGTGGGAAGCTTGGAAGAGTGATCTTGTGAATTTGGAGAAAGTAGAGATGCCTCATTTTTGCAAGCCAGATAGTTTTGGAAAAACCAGTAGAACTGAATTTCGTTATTTTTCTGATGCTAGCAATCAAGGCTATGGGCAGTGCTCATATGTGGCCAATCGGGTCCAAAGAATTCACTTCAGTACAAACCCCATCAATGGCATTACGTCCCAACAGAATTTAACCCTGCTGATTATGCATCCCGAGGTCTTAGAGTTAATGAACTTCTTCATTCTAAGTGGTTTACTGGCCCTGATTTCTTATGTGAAAGGGAGATTGCATTTTTTAAGGATGGTGTTTTGGAACTAACTCAGGTATTTTTCAGGAGAAAAGTTTAGTGGATCATCTGAGCCATTTTTCATCTTGGACTCGAGGTATTCGAGGAATTCCTTGTCTTTTACGTCGAGCCAGAAAGGACAAATCGACTAGTCCTACAACAGTGATGGAGAGGGAAATTGCAGTACTTATTATAGTTAAGGACTTGCAAAGACAGGTCTATCAAGACTCTCTGAAGATCTTGAGCAAAGGTGAGCAATTACCCGTTTGTAATCCATTGTATCATTTGTATCCTTTTGTTGACAAGTATGGTGTTTTGAGGGTGGGAGGAAGGTTGCTTTATTCCTACCTAATTCTGTTAAGCATCCTATTGTCCTTCCTAAGAGCCATCACATTACCAATCTCATAGTCGCTCATTATCATGAGAAGGTTAAGCATCAGGGCATAGGAAATGACTATAAATGAAATTCGTTCAAATGGATTTTGGATTCCAGACATTCACAGAGTAGTGGCTTCTTTTCTTCACCAGTGTGTCGGAAGATTTAGGAGACCAGTGGAACAAAAGAAAATGGCAGAGCTCCCCCAAGAGCGAGTAAATCAATCACCACCGTTACATATTTTTAACAAAGGAAGGAAGAAGAATTCATAAGAGATATGGCCTTCCTTTTACATGCTTTTGTTCACGGGCAGTGCATATAGAGATGCTGGATGATTTGTCCACCGATGCCTTTATCAATGCTTTACGATGCTTTATAGCAATAAAAGGGGCAGTACACCTAATAAAGTCTGATCAAGGAAGGAATTTCATTGGTGCCAAAAATTAATTTAAGGAAACCCTCAAGAAGATTGATCAAGAGAAGCTGGCTGCATTTCTTACTAATAACCAGTGTGATTTTAACATGAATGCACCTTACTCTAGCCATATTGGAGGAGTTTGGGAACGGCAGACAAGGACAGTGAGAAGCCTCCTTAGTTCTACTCTTGCCCTTTCCTTGAGTAGGTTAGATGATTCTTCCCTGCGAACATTATTTTATGACGCAATGAGTATAATCAATAGCCGTCCGCTTACCGTGAACCATCTAGGTGATCCTTGTAGCTTAACACCTATTACTCCAAATCATCTGCTTACAATG
>JAMWET010005639.1:12500-23701 GCA_024036415.1 Prochilodus magdalenae | reverse complement strand
ATACTTAGACAGGAATACAAGACAGATTTACAGTTTATATTTGAGATTGATATTAGACAGGAGTCATAGAACAGGATTCTATGCCTTTCAATTGTAACAAATACATTTTACACAAAATTGAATTGCAGTATTTAGATGTTGCTTTCACTGCAAATCTCTTGTAATTAATACTGCAAAACACACTACAATATAAACTACTTTTGTGTAAAATTTGCAGAAAAATTCAGGTAAATGGCAGTCTGATGATGAGGCCTTGACAGTTAAATAATGTAATTTGTTTGGTATTTTTTTGTGAAATTGAATGGGATTCAATGTACAGTAAGCGGCAACTGTATGCAAATCTTACTAAAAGAATTAGTTTAATAGCAGCATGGACATGCTAATTTAGCAGAAAAGAGCTGTTGGATTTACCAGTTTAACATTTTTTTTTTTTATTGTAATTTACAACAGTTTTAAACTGTAAAAGTTACAGGTTGTTCTGTAAAGTCTTTTACATTTTTTACAAAATTATTCTGGCAACCACAGCAGCCAGTTTTTTTCCTTAAAAACTACGGATTTTTCTTTACAGTGTGGGAACACTTTAAATATGTCTGGAATTAAGGAAAACATTGTTTCTAAGCAATAGGAAGTGAAACTTGTTTTGGGAGGAAAACAATATTTTCTGACATGGGAACACTTTAAATATGTCTAGAATGAAGGAAAACATTGTTTCTAAGCAATAGGAAGTGAAATCTTGAACGTGGCAGTACAAAATGAACAGTGTCATTTTCATTGCATTTAGGCGCTGAAAAAGCGTTTGGGAGCTTTAGAAGCGCCTACAGGCTTTAGAACTGCCAAAAAGCTCAACTTTGTAATGAAACTTGTTTTGGGTGGAAAAAAATATTTTCTGACATGGGAACACTTTAAATATGTAAATAATGAAGGGAAACATTGATTAGAATCAATAGAAAGTGAAATCTTGAACGTGGCAGTACGAAATTAACAATGTCATTTTCATTGCTCTTAGGCGCTGAAAAAGCCTTTGGGGCGCGTTAGAAGCGCCTACAGGCTTTAGAACTGCCAAAAAGCTCAACGTTGTAATAAAACTTGTTTTGTGACAAAAACAATATTTTCTGACATGGTAATACTTTAAATATGTAAATAATGAAGGAAAACATTGTTTAGAAGCAATAGAAAGTTAAATCTTGAACGTGGCAGTACAAAATGAACAGTGTCATTTTCATTGCATTTAGGCGCTAAAAAAAAGCGTTTGGGAGCTTTAGAAGCGCCTACAGGCTTTAGAACTGCCAAAAAGCTCAACGTTGTAATAAAACTTGTTTTGTGACAAAAAACAATATTTTCTGACATGGGAACACTTTAAATATGTAAATAATGAAGGGAAACATTGTTTAGAAGCAATAGAAAGTTAAATCTTGAACGTGGCAGTACAAAATGAACAGTGTCATTTTCATTGCATTTAGGCGCTGAAAAAGCGTTTGGGAGCTTTAGAAGCGCCTACAGGCTTTAGAACGGCCAAAAAGCTCAACGTTGTAATAAAACTTGTTTTGTGACATATAAAAATATTTTCTGACGTGGGAACACTTTAAATATGTCTAGAATGAAGGAAAACATTGTTTCTAAGCAATAGGAAGTGAAATCTTGAACGTGGCAGTACAAATTGAACAGTGTCATTTACTTTGCATTTTGGCTCTGAAAAAGCGTTTGGGGCGCTTTAGAAGCGCCTACAGGCTTTAGAACTGCAATAAGCTCAACGTTGTAATAAAACTTGTTTTGTGACAAAAACAATATTTTCTGACATGGGAACACTTTAAATATGTAAATAATGAAGGAAAACATTGTTTAGAAGCAATAGAAAGTTAAATCTTGAACGTGGCAGTACAAAATGAACAGTGTCATTTTCATTGCATTTAGGCGCTGAAAAAGCGTTTGGGAGCTTTAGAAGCGCCTACAGGCTTTAGAATGGCCAAAAAGCTCAACGTTGTAATAAAACTTGTTTTGTGACAAAAATAATATTTTCTGACATGGGAACACTTTAAATATGTAAATAATGAAGGGAAACATTGTTTAGAAGCAATAGAAAGTGAAATCTTGAACGTGGCAGTACAAAATGAACAGTGTCATTTTCATTGCATTTAGGCGCTGAAAAAGCGTTTGGGAGCTTTAGAAGCGCCTACAGGCTTTAGAACTGCCAAAAAGCTCAACGTTGTAATGAAACTTGTTTTGTGACAAAAAACAATATTTTCTGACATGGGAACACTTTAAATATGTAAATAATGAAGGGAAACATTGTTTAGAAGCAATAGAAAGTTAAATCTTGAACGTGGCAGTACAAAATGAACAGTGTCATTTTCATTGCATTTAGGCGCTGAAAAAAGCGTTTGGGAGCTTTAGAAGCGCCTACAGGCTTTAGAACTGCCAAAAAGCTCAACGTTGTAATAAAACTTGTTTTGTGACAAAAAAAATATTTTTTTGACATGGGAACACTTTAAATATGTAAATAATGAAGGGAAACATTGTTTAGAAGCAATAGAAAGTGAAATCTTGAACGTGGCAGTACAAAATGAACAGTGTCATTTTCATTGCATTTAGGCGCTGAAAAAAGCGTTTGGGAGCTTTAGAAGCGCCTACAGGCTTTAGAACGGCCAAAAAGCTCAACGTTGTAATAAAACTTGTTTTGTGACAAAAACAATTTTTTTCTGGCATGGGAACACTTTAAATATGTAAATAATGAAGGGAAACATTGTTTAGAAGCAATAGAAAGTTAAATCTTGAACGTGGCAGTACAAAATGAACAGTGTCATTTTCATTGCATTTAGGCGCTGAAAAAGCGTTTGAGAGCTTTAGAAGCGCCTACAGGCTTTAGAACTGCCAAAAAGCTCAACGTTGTAATAAAACTTGTTTTGTGACAAAAAACAATATTTTCTGACATGGGACCACTTTAAATATGTAAATAATGAAGGAAAACATTGATTAGAAGCAATAGGAAGTGAAATCTTGAACGTGGCAGTACAAAATGAACAGTGTCATTTTCATTGCATTTAGGCGCTGAAAAAGCGTTTGGGAGCTTTAGAAGCGCCTACAGGCTTTAGAACTGCCAAAAAGCTCAACGTTGTAATGAAACTTGTTTTGTGACAAAAAAATATATATTTTTTTTACATGGGACCACTTTAAATATGTAAATATTGAAAGCAAACATTGTTTAGAAGCAATAGAAAGTGAAATCTTGAACGTGGCAGTACAAAATGAACAGTGTCATTTTCATTGCATTTAGGCGCTAAAAAAGCGTTTGGGAGCTTTAGAAGCGCCTACAGGCTTTAGAACTGCCAAAAAGCTCAACTTTGTAATAAAACTTGTTTTGTGACAAAAACAATATTTTCTGACATGGGAACACTTTAAATGTGTAAATAATGAAGGGAAACATTGTTTAGAAGCAATGGGAAGTGAAATCTTGAAAGTGGCAGTACAAAATGAACAGTGTCATTTTCATTGCATTTAGGCGCTGAAAAAGACTTTGGGAGCTTTAGAAGCCCCCACAAGCTTTAGAACGGCCAAAAACCTCAACGTTGTAAAGAAACTTGTTTTGTGACAAAAATATATATATATATTTTCTCACATGGGAACACTTTAAATATGTAAATAATGAAGGGAAACATTGTTTAGAAGCAATAGAAAGTTAAATCTTGAACGTGGCAGTACAAAATGAACAGTGTCATTTTCATTGCATTTAGGCGCTGAAAAAGCGTTTGGGAGCTTTAGAAGCGCCTACAGGCTTTAGAACGGCCAAAAAGCTCAACGTAGTAATGAAACTTGTTTTGTGACAAAAACAATATTTTCTGACATGGGAACACTTTAAATATGTAAATAATGAAGGGAAACATTGTTTAGAAGCAATAGAAAGTTAAATCTTGAACGTGGCAGTACAAAATGAACAGTGTCATTTTCATTGCATTTAGGCGCTGAAAAAGCGTTTGGGAGCTTTAGAAGCGCCTACAGGCTTTAGAACGGCCAAAAAGCTCAACGTTGTAATGAAACTTGTTTTGTGACAAAAACAATATTTTCTGACATGGGAACACTTTAAATATGTAAATAATGAAGGGAAACATTGATTAGAAGCAATAGAAAGTTAAATATTGAACGTGGCAGTACAAAATGAACAGTGTCATTTTCATTGCATTTAGGCGCTGAAAAAGCGTTTGGGAGCTTTAGAAGCGCCTACAGGCTTTAGAACTGCCAAAAAGCTCAACTTTGTAATAAAACTTGTTTTATGACAAAAACAATATTTTCTGTCATGGGAACACTTTAAATATGTAAATAATGAAGGGAAACATTGATTAGAAGCAATAGAAAGTTAAATCTTGAACGTGACAGTACAAAATGAACAGTCTCAATTTTATTGCATTTAGGCGCTAAAAAAAAGCGTTTGGGAGCTTTAGAAGCGCATACAGGCTGTAGAACTGCCAAAAAGCTCAACTTTGTAATGAAACTTGTTTTGTGACAGAAACAATATTTTCTGACATGGGAACACTTTAAATATGTAAATAATGAAGGGAAACATTGTTTCTAAGCAATAGAAAGTGAAATCTTGAACGTGGCAGTACAAAATGAACAGTGTCATTTTCATTGCATTTAGGCGCTGAAAAAGCTTTTGGGAGCTTTAGAAGCGCCTACAGGCTGTAGAACTGCCAAAAAGCTCAACTTTTTAATGAAACTTGTTTTGGGAGGAAAACAATATTTTCTGACATGGGAACACTTTAAATATGTAAATAATGAAGGGAAACATTGTTTAGAAGCAATAGAAAGTTAAATCTTGAACGTGGCAGTACAAAATGAACAGTGTCATTTTCATTGCATTTAGGCGCTGAAAAATGTTTGGGAGCTTTAGAAGCGCCTACAGGCTTTAGAACTGCCAAAAAGCTCAACGTTGTAATGAAACTTGTTTTGTGACAAAAACAATATTTTCTGACATGGGAACACTTTAAATATGTAAATAATGAAGGGAAACATTGTTTAGAAGCAATAGAAAGTGAAATCTTGAACGTGGCAGTACAAAATTAAATATGTCATTTTTATTGCATTTAGGCGCTGAAACGCGTTTGGCAGCTTTAGAAGCGCCTACAGGCTTTAGAACTGCCAAAAAGCTCAACGTTGTAATGAAACTTGTTTTGTGACAAAAACAATATTTTCTGACATGGGAACACTTTAAATATGTAAATAATGAAGGGAAACATTGTTTAGAAGCAATAGAAAGTTAAATCTTGAACGTGGCAGTACAAAATGAACAGTGTCATTTTCATTGCATTTAGGCGCTGAAAAAGCGTTTGGGAGCTTTAGAAGCGCCTACAGGCTTTAGAACGGCCAAAAAGCTCAACGTTGTAATGAAACTTGTTTTGTGACAAAAACAATATTTTCTGACATGGGAACACTTTAATTATGTAAATAATGAAGGGAAACATTGTTTCTAAGCAATAGGAAGTGAAATCTTGAACGTGGCAGTACAAAATGAACAGTGTCATTTTCATTGCGTTTGGGAGCTTTAAAAGCGCCTACAGCCTTTAGAACAGCCAAAAAGCTCAACTTGTAATAAAACTTGTTTTGTGACAAAGAAAATATATTTTCTGACATGGGAACACTTTTAATGTGTAAATAATGAAGGGAAACATTGTTTAGAAGCAATAGGTAGTGGAATCTTGAACGTGGCAGTACAAAATGAACAATGTCATTGTCATTGCTTTTAGAGCTGCTGAAAAGCGTTTGGGAGCTTTTTTTGAAGCGCCTACAGGCTTTAGAACTGCCAAAAGCTCAACTTTGTAATGAAATGAACAAACTTTGTTTTGTGACAAAAAAAATATATTTCTGACATGGGAACACTTTAAATATGTAAAACCTGAAAATATGTAAAACAACATTTTAGAAGCAATAGAAAGTTACATCTTGAACGTGGCAGTACAAAATGAACAGTGTCATTTTCATTGCATTTAGGCGCTGAAAAAGCATTTGGGAGCTTTAGAAGCGCCTAAAGGCTTTAGAACTGCCAAAAAGCTCAACTTTGTAATGAAACTTGTTTTGTGACAGAAACAATATTTTTTTGACATGGGAACACTTTAAATATGTAAATACTGAAGGGAAAGGTTGTTTAGAAGCAATAGAAAGTGAAATCTTGAACGTGGCAGTACAAAATGAACAGTGTCATTTTCATTGCATTTAGGCGCTGAAAAAGCGTTTGGGAGCTTTAGAAGCGCCTACAGGCTTTAGAACTGCCAAAAAGCTCAACGTTGTAATAAAAATTTTGTGACAAAAACAATATTTTCTGACATGGGAACACTTTAAATATGTAAATAATGAAGGAAAACATTGTTTAGAAGAAATAGAAAGTGAAATCTTGAACGTGGCAGAACAAAATGAACGATGTCATTTTCATTGCTCTTAGGCGCTGAAAAAGGGTTTGGGAGCTTTAGAAGTGCCTACAGTCTTTTGAACTGCCCAAAAGCTCAACGTTGTAATAAAACTTGTTTTGTGACAGAAGCAATATTTTCTGACATGGGAACACTTTAAATAAATATGTAAATAATAATAAATATGTAAATAATGAAGGGAACATTGTGTAGAAGCCATAGAAAGTGAAATCTTGAACATGGCAGTACAAAATGAACAGTGTCATTTTCGTTGCATTTTGGAGCTGAAGTAGCGTTTGGGAGCTTTAGTAGCCCTACAGGCTTTAGACCGGCCAAAGAGCGCAACGTAGTAATGAAACTTGTTTTGTGACAAAAAAACAATATCTTCTGACATGGGAACACTTTAAATATGTAAATAATGAAGGGAAACATTGTTTCTAAGCAATAGGAAGTGAAATCTTGAACGTGGCAGTACAAAATAAACAGTGTCATTTTCATTGCATTTAGGCGCTGAAAAAGCGTTTGGGAGCTTTAGAAGCGCCTACAGGCTTTAGAACGGCCAAAAAGCTCAACGTTGTAATAAAACTTGTTTTGTGACAGAAAAAATATTTTCTGACATGGGAACACTTTAAATATGTCTAGAATGAAGGGAAACATTGTTTAGAAGCAATAGAAAGTTTAAATTTGAACGTGGCAGTAAAAAAAGAAACAGTGTCATTTTCATTGCATTTAGGCGCTGAAAAAGCATTTGGGAGCTTTAGAAGCTCCTACAGGCTTTAGAATGGCCAAAAAGCTCAACTTTGTAATGAAACTTGTTTTGTGACAAAAACAATATTTTCTGATATGGGAACACATTAAATATGTAAATAGTGAAGGGAAACATTGTTTAGAAGCAACAGAAAGTGAAATCTTGAACGTGGCAGTACAAAATGAACAGTGTCATTTTCATTGCGTTTGGGAGCTTTAGAAGCGCCTACAGGCTTTAGAACAGCCAAAAAGCTCAACGTTGTATTGAAACTTGTTTTGGGAGGAAAACAATATTTTCCTACATGGGTACCTTGCAAATATGTCAGTATCAATTATATGATAAGACCTCCACTTGCTTATACTAATTAGAAGGTACCTAAGCACGTGTAGTTGTTGCAGGAGATCTTAAATGTTAACCTTATATTTTGTGTATATTTGTTTTTTAGGATTATTAATAATATTATATATTCTTTAGTTATTTTTATTTTATTATATTTATTTTTAACTTAGGCTGGCATAAAAAAACCGATAATTTTTCATTTTGTTCGGTAACAGGTTGTTTATAGCTGAAGTAAGCATACCGGACACACGCCAAAAGCCAAGAGAGATATCTCTGTTAGTGCACATCACAAAACGCCACCGCAAGACAAAGTATCGTCAGAAGAGACAACACACACGCACCGAAGTGTGGGAAATCATTATGACTAAGGAAAATCTTCAAGGACCCCCACCTCATAAAGCTAGCCACCTAGCTCAACAGAAATGGCCTAACAAGTGAGATAAACGACAGAATCAAATTTTTTCGCGCAATGCTGCACGATAAACGATTGATTTGCCGCCGGGATGGATTCTTATTTTTTGTATAGACATAATGAGTGTCTATAAGCCGAAACGGAACAGCAAGTGCACAACGAAGGAGAAGAGCATAGAGATGTTAATGCAAAATCGAATTACCATTTTCGGAGCTTAGACGATTACTACCACTGCCAACCTAATGAGAAACCTGCAATCGAACACTCAGTCCTGATACCACAGTACCTACATTTAGAGCATTAGGAGTATACACTTGCTCTATGGAGAAGAAAAACTGTAGAACAGACTCAGTCTATACCACAGACACACATACCCTACATTTACACGCACAAGTGTTAGACACTTACTACACCCTACAGGTGTTGTGACAAGCCTGGTTAAAGCACACAGAGTCCCAGGCTGTTACCGTATCCACGTAACAGGATGATGTATAGAGAGCATTCCGAATAAAGTGGGAGTGAACAGAGCGCTAACTCGCCCACCTGGGGCTGAGGAGAAAACACAGCAAGCGCTTTACAGCTCAATAATAACATCGGCTAGCGCTGCCGCAGAGCCCCGGTGATTACGGAGGAGGAAGGGATGTGCTTGGTTCGCTCAGGAAGAACGCCAGCGCTCAGATCACCGTTCCTCGGAGAGATCAAGACTCAGCGCTGGCTGCCACTGCTCCGTTATGAAGGCAGCATTCACTGGAAGAGCTGGTTACTGTTCAGTTAGAAACCAGCATGCTCTGTACCGCTCTGTATCGCTCTACAGTCCTGAGGTTCCAGCGTGTTAGCTACGGTAACTAGGGACCAGATACGCTCTCAGATATTAAAAGGACGCAAGTCATGTGCTGGTTAAAGCTGTCCAGACGGATAAAGCATTCCACCAATTACCACCGTAAACAGAGTGTACGGCAAATCAGCCCCCAGCACGACCTGCTAACTGTTAGACACAGCACCACCTCGGGTCAACACCAGTTAACCAGACCAGCACAGGAAAGGAGCATTCAGTGTTTGTAAGGTGGAGGAATGAATGTCTGGTTAGCCTGTAGTTAAGTTGCTGGGTGAACGTATGGGTCAGCAGGACGCAGGCCAAGCCTCCACAGTGCAGGACAGCCAGGAGCTCCGTGGCAAGCAGTGGCTCCCAGTCAGAGCAGATGCAGTAGCAGCATCAGACCACACAGGATGGGCAGCAGTTCAGCTCAGACAGAGAGATCAGACAGACTGTTAGCTCTGACAGACCTGAACACACTATACGATGTTAACAGAGTGCAGCAGTGACTCCGGCAGGCCTGGCTCCTACAGCAGGACTAACAGGGAGAGCCAGAAGGTCACACAGACATGAGGACCCCTGAGAAATCAGCGCCCCTCTGCTCCACCGTCAACAAACCTGAGTGAACATGAAGAGCAGCGAGACCACCGCACCAACACTCCCAGCTTACCCAACACTCTCTGTCAGTGGACGCCTAGACCTGCACCTCTTACCTAGCAGAAACACCCACTACCACACACTCCACTGAACAGGTAGGGTTACCCAACACTCTCTGTCAGTGGACCCCTAGACCTGCACCTCTTACCTAGCAGAAACACTCACTACCACACACTCCACTGAAACCCAGTAGGTGGTTTACCCAACACCTCTCTGTCAGTGGACCCCTAGATCTGCACCTTTACCTTACACTAGCAGAAACACCACACTGAACAGGAGGTCTACCAAAACACTCCACGATGGACTCATAGAACAGGTAGGGCAGGAACAGACTGATCTCACAGTTCGGCCAGCCGAGCGTAGGGCCAGCCCGGATGACATGGTGGCAAAGCCACAGACGACATGTTTGCATGCAGAAGGGCATGGTACCAGCTGTGAAGCATGGTGGTGGAAGTGTTTTGGCATGTAGCCCTCTTTGCTGGCCAATGTGCAGTCCCAGACTCCACTATGAATCCACCTTCAGAGAACACTGTGAGGCCATCTGACAGAAAAGCAGACCTTCTGAAAGGATAATGATCCCAAACACACCAGGAAACCCAGGAATGTCTCTAAAGGAAGACGGTGTGTGGGCCTAGCCAAAGCCCGGACCTGAATCCCATTCAAATGCCTCGCACAAGTAGTAGACGGATATAATCCCGCACCAATAAGTGTTAATGTTGTGTGGAATAAAGCTGGCCAGTGTGTGGGTAAACTAGAAGGACCTAGGTGTGTTTTCCACTAAAGTGAGCCAGTAGCTGAAATGGACACTAGAAGGTAGGTGTGTTCGCACTAATAAAGTGGCGCATGTGCCATGGCAGTCTAGGTGCGGAAACAGGGTAGGTGTTCTAATATCACAACGTAAAGCATGAATTGCACGTGGGATCAATCAGAACCAGTAGGTGTTACTGACACTGTAAGTGAGGAGGGCCTCACGTAGGTGGAACTGATATAAACCCGCACCAGGAAGTGTTAATGTCCGTGTGTGGAGGAGACAGAGGGGTCGTAAACCAGAGAGAGGACCTCAGGCTGTGAGACAGTTAAAGGAGAGAGAGACTGAGACCCTCCAAGTCACTCAGCGAGCCTCTCACTCCAGCTGAACTGTTTACACAGACCTCCCCTCATGTGTCCAGGTGAGCCCTTGATAGGTCTACACAGGATAATGAACTACCAGACTGTGGATTTGGGCATATTGACTGTTATAACCACGGAGAGCATGTGCTGGGAGTGGAGAGGAGAGGAGGAGACCACAATCTCAGGGACTGGTCTATAGAGAGAACCGGGAAAGAGAAAGGACAAGTGTCTTCACAGGAGAGTTGGAGAGACACAATTTACAGATCACTGCTTTACCAGGACACGTCAACAATCAGAGAGAGCTAGTCAGAGAGAGAGTGTCTTAGGACAGAGCCCATAATACAGAAGGAGAGAGAGGGGGATGGGGAGAGAGAGAGAGAGAGAGAGGAGAAAAAAAGAGAGAAAGCGAGGAGGAGATGCCCCGACACAGAGAGCGCGAGAGCTAGAGAAAGAGAGAGAGAGGAGACCAGGACGAGAGATGATGAAAGACGAGGGAGGAGAGAGAGAGAGAGAGAGAGAGAGAGAGAGAGAGAGAGAGAGAGAGAGAGAGAGAGAGAGAGAGAGATAAAGAGAGAGAGAGAGACAGAGAAAGAGAGAGAGACAGAGATGTCCACTAATGAATGATGTCAGAGACGTGACCCACAAACCCACTAACACAGCTTACACACACATCCCAGAACACACTCTCATCAACAGACACCCACCCACACACACCCCCCACACACACCC
>JAMWET010005639.1:0-7500 GCA_024036415.1 Prochilodus magdalenae | reverse complement strand
GGGTCTCTCAGAGGAACTCTGTGGGCTGTCTACGAGATATTCCCGATTCCCACGTGACATTATGGATGGAGGAATGTAAAATGCCAGCAGAGCTTCAGAACCGAGGCGTCCGGCATCTTTCGCCTCGTCCCTGCCGTGAGGACGCTGGCCAGCGTTCAGCCTCACTCACAAGACGACGCCTCACAACTAACACAGCAACAAGTATATCAGTGTGACGCAGAGGAAACAGACGGGCTCATAGACCTACATTGAAGTGCCAGAGCGTCAGGGCTGCCATCGTCATGGCTGTGGTGCTCCGGCCTTTCCCGTTCGAGCAGTTGAACACGAACGCAGCCCGTGAATCTTCAGCTAGCACACTCTTCATCGCCTCCAGCAAACGGTCAAAGTCCTGAAAACACACATTACAGCACGTCACCCTCACGGACCACCCTGACCGTCCTTCCTACAAACACAGAGACAGACAGGTGGACGGGCAGGAAGAGAAACAGAGAGACAGACAGGTGGACGGGCAGAAAGAGAAACAGAGAGACAGACAGGTGGACGGGCAGAAAGAGAAACAGAGAGACAGACAGGTGGACGGGCAGAAAGAGAAACAGAGAGACAGACAGGTGGACGGGCAGAAAGAGAAACAGAGAGAGAGACAGGTGGACGGGCAGAAAGAGAAACAGAGAGAGAGACAGGTGGACGGGCAGAATGACAGACGGTTCCCGGAGTTTGAACAAGCCTCCCAGAGTTTGGGGGTGATAATGCTCTGGACCAGCAATACCACTACTGTCCACTAGAGGGCAGTGCAGGCTTGTTTTCTGGTCCCATGTCTGACTTGCTACGCCAGTGTATCAATACGCACTGCCCACCTCCTGTACACCTTGTACCGCTACTCACTGGCCACTTTAATGGAAACACCTGCCTTCAATAACCATATGAGAACCCCCTAAACACTTAATCTGTTTAGAAATATTACATAATATTATCTACAGGCTCTACAGACAAGGGTGGTGGGCCATACATCATGAACCCGTCTATCATCTCTGACACCTACTGAGGTAGGAGCTAGGTCTGAGCTAGGAGGTGGTCCGCTCTGGTGGTCCGCTCCGGTGGCCACAATGGCAGTGTTTGTAAACGTTCTCCACTTGTTCTCAACCCTCAGCACCGCAGTGACACCGACGCGCTAGCACGAGTACCTGCTCAGTAGGTGCAGCACACTCCGGGAGAGGAATGCGTCTGTACTCCAGGCCCGGCTGAGAGCTCTTGTGCTGGTTGAAGATCTCCTGAACGGTCTGACAGCTCTTAAACATCTTCATCTGCTTCTCCTGCTCCAGCGTCACCTCCAGCCACTTCTGAGCCTTCAGGATCTCCTCCTTCAGCGCCGTCTCCAACCTCTGCAACACAAACGTACACAGATGTACACGGCGATTGTGAGGCTCAGTGCTGGTGGGGAAAAGCCTGACCAGCGAGCCCTGCTACAGGACACCGCCGCGACGCGAACAGGACAGGGTGATGCTGAGTTGAGTTGTCCTGAGAAATGATGGTTAGTACTCCAGCTGTCATTTCATGACCATGACCAACGCCGTACCATGGCATACTCATTTCTGATTAGTGTTTCTATAGTTAACTGTAAAACATGATCACATCCGTGATGAGCATTCATGAAGAGAGATTTGAAAAGAAGGTCTAATATTTCGGCAGGACTGACGCCTTTTATCATTACACAGAAATGTGCTCTGGTTTTCAATTTTAAAATCAGTATAAGGACGAGGAGCCCAGGACTCTTATAAATACGATCGGCTGTGTTACAGTCAGGTCAGTATGGTTACAGTCAGCTGTGTTACAGTCAGGTCAGTATGGTTACACTCAGCTGTGTTACAGTCAGGTCAGTATGGTTACAGTCAGCTGTGTTACAGTCAGGTCAGTATGGTTACAGTCAGCTGTGTTACAGTCAGGTCAGTATGGTTACACTCAGCTGTGTTACAGTCAGGTCAGCTGTGTTACAGTCAGGTCAGTATGGTTACACTCAGCTGTGTTACAGTCAGGTCAGCTGTGTTACAGTCAGCTGTGTTACAGTCAGGTCAGTATGGTTACACTCAGCTGTGTTACAGTCAGGTCAGCTGTGTTACAGTCAGGTCAGTATGGTTACACTCAGCTGTGTTACAGTCAGGTCAGCTGTGTTACAGTCAGCTGTGTTACGGTCAGTTCAGTATGGTTACAGTCAGCTGTGTTACAGTCAGCTGTGTTACGGTCAGCTGGTTATTGTCAGGTCAGTATGGTTACAGTCAGCTGTGTTACAGTCAGGTCAGTATGGTTACAGTCAGCTGTGTTACAGTCAGGTCAGTATGGTTACACTCAGCTGTGTTACAGTCAGGTCAGCTGTGTTACAGTCAGGTCAGTATGGTTACACTCAGCTGTGTTACAGTCAGGTCAGCTGTGTTACAGTCAGCTGTGTTACAGTCAGGTCAGTATGGTTACACTCAGCTGTGTTACAGTCAGGTCAGCTGTGTTACAGTCAGGTCAGTATGGTTACACTCAGCTGTGTTACAGTCAGGTCAGCTGTGTTACAGTCAGCTGTGTTACGGTCAGTTCAGTATGGTTACAGTCAGCTGTGTTACAGTCAGCTGTGTTACGGTCAGCTGGTTATTGTCAGGTCAGTATGGTTACAGTCAGCTGTGTTACAGTCAGCTGTGTTACAGTCAGATGGTTATGGTCAGGTCAGTATAGTTACAGTCAGCTGTGTTACAGTCAGGTCAGTATGGTTACAGTCAGCTGTGTTACGGTCAGTTCAGTATGGTTACAGTCATCTGTGTTACGGTCAGTTCAGTATGGTTACAGTCAGCTGTGTTACAGTCAGCTGTGTTACGGTCAGCTGGTTATTGTTAGGTCAGTATGGTTACAGTCAGCTGTGTTACGGTCAGCTGTGTTACGGTTGTCAGTGTTATGGTCAGCATTGTTACAGTTGGCAGTGTTACAGTCAGGAGTGTTACGGTCAGGTCAGTATGGTTACAGTCAGCTGTGTTACGGTCAGTAATGTTATGGTTGTCAGTGTTATGGTCAGCATTGTTACAGTTGGCATTGTTACAGTCAGGAGTGTTACGGTCAGGTCAGTATGGTTACAGTCAGCTGTGTTACAGTCAGCTGTGTTACGGTCAGCTGGTTATTGTCAGGTCAGTATGGTTACAGTCAGCTGTGTTACGGTCAGCTGTGTTACGGTCAGTAATGTTATGGTTGTCAGTGTTATGGTCAGCATTGTTACAGTTGGCAGTGTTACAGTCAGCTGTGTTACAGTCAGGTCAGTATGGTTACAGTCAGCTGTGTTACAGTCAGCTGTGTTACAGTCAGCTGTGTTACAGTCAGGAGTGTTACAGTCAGGAGTGTTACAGTCAGGAGTGTTACAATCAGTGGTGTTACGGTCAGCTGTGTTACAGACAGTGATATTACGGTTGTCAGTATTATGGTCAGGATTGTTACAGTCGGCAGTGTTACAGTCAGGAGTGTTACAATCGGCAGTGTTACGGTGGGCAGTGTTACAGTCTGTATTATTACAGTTGAAGGTGTTGCGGTTGGTGGGGTTACGGCCAGTATTGTTACAGTCAGCTGTGTTCTGGTCCAACATCAGTGCCTGACAGACTGGGCACAAATTTCCACAGACATGTCCACTATAACAGAATAGACGCTGTTATAGCTGCAAGGGAGCTGCAACTCCATATTAACGGACAAGGTTTTGAAAAGGGATGTCCAACAAGCTCACATAGGAGTGGTGATCAGGTGTCCACATACTCTTAGCCTGAAGCGTATATGCGGTCAGCGTTGTTATGCTCAGTGTTGTTTCAGTACAGTGGTGTACAGTTATGGACAGTGGTGTCAGGCTCAGCAGAGATCAGAGGTTCACAGTTAAACGATTAGCACTGGCTGATTTCAGACTCAGTCTGCAGCGGGCTCTGACCTCTATGTCCTGCGTTTGGGCCGTGTGGAGCGAGATGTGCTGATCCAGACAGGACGGCTCTCTGGGACAGAAAATCTGACCGTTAGCCTCCAACACCAGCTCCTCCTGAACGTTCACCCACAGGACATGCTGGTGGTTCCGCTTCTCATCCGTCAGATACGACAGAACGACTCCTGTAGCCTAGAGAGAGAGAGAGATGGAAATTCTCCAGAACGACTTGGAATAAAACATTTTTCCATTTTAACCTCCATGAACAGTCCGGAAGGTTTTACGGGCCTTTGTCTGACGACTTACAGATTCAAGGTGCAGGAAATCAGTCAGAGTTTATAAATTCATTCCCACACATTCCCGCAAAACATCACCCAGCCTCACCTCAGACGTGGGCTGTGCCATCCCATACACTGGCATCTTGGGCACCCGTCTGAAATTGGCCACCTTCATCTCCTTAACGGTGCTGAGGACATCAGGAGACAAGTATTCATCAGCAACCTGTAAACAGACACACACACAAAACGTGGTTTGGTTAACGGGCATTAACAGCAATCCACTAGAACTCGTGGCCAAAAGTATGTGGACACTGAGTTCAGGTTTAACCACTATAACACTCCCTCACTACAGCATTCCAAACGGACTCTGGAAGCAACATCAGCACAAGAACTAAGAAGTCAGGATCTTCATGAAATGGGGCCCTCTAAGCACCTGAACACAAGCCCAACATCGCTATGCACAATACAAAGCGTCAGTTGGAGTGGTGTAAAGTGCTGCCACTGGGCCCTGGAGCGGTGGAACCGGGTTCTCTGGAGCGATGAGTCATGCTTCACTATCTGGGAGCCCGATGGAGTAATTTGGGGTTGGTGGATGAATCCAGGAGAACACTACCTACCGGAATGTTCAGTGGAGGTGGGGATAATGGTGTGGGGGGTTTCAGGGTTTAGACTCGGACCCTCAGTTCCAGTGATGGGTGATTCTAATGCTAGCACTTTGGGTAAGAAGACTTCACTGTTCCAGCATCACTGGGCACAAGCCGGCTCCAGGAAGCTCGAGGAGGAGTTCGTTGCAGAGAAACTACAGTGGCTTGTACTGAGCTCTAACCTCAACCCCACTGAACACCTTTGGGATGAACAGGGAGGTTGACTGTGAGAGGGAGAGGGCGGGAGGTTGACTGTGAGCCGGGCAGAGAGGGCGGGAGGGGCAACTCCATATTACTGCCCATGGTTTTACAGAGGGATGTCCAACCATGTAGAGTATATGTAAATGAGCTCTGTTCTGATTCGATCCGTCGATCAAAAAGCAGCGCTCAAACACTCCTTGTAACCCCAGTCGGAGTGGGTGGAGCTTAACTGCTGTAGGCAGCGTAGGAGCATGGATAGCAACGGTGATGTCAGAAAAACCTATGAAGCAATATTTCATACAGTACACAGTCATTACTCAGGCCAAACCGTAACGCTCCAAATGAATTGTGGTGAGACTTGACTCATGATTCACTGAATCGATTCCTAAAGAATCTTTCCTAAAGAATTTTTTATTTTATTGTGGACAGAGCCAGTGCTCTATGAACAGCGCTCTGTGATTCCTCAGGTGCACTATAAGCACTGCCACAGAAAAGTACCACACACAGCACAACACAACTAAACACATAGCAACTGGAGTCCAACCGCACTGGCGCCATCTTGGTTCCTCACCATCACAGCTGAGATTAAACGGTTTCATGCTTAAACTCGGTTCTGAAACCGTCAACTTAATCAGCCAATCACTTACCAGCACTCTGGCTCCTTTAGTGATGAGGTCAGCAGGGGCTCTGAGCTCTGACTGGTTCATGCAGGACAGGAGGCGGTACACCCAGGCGTTGGAGCACAGCCATTGGCTGAAGTTCTGAGCAAACGCCAGCGGAAACTAAAACAGGTACGGGGACAGACGTTAGAGATTCACAGGCCAGCTGACTGATTACACAGTGTTCATCACACAGCACACCACAGTACACCTGGATGCATGCGCACCTGTTGGTGCAGGTAAGTGTTGAACAGTATCAGGTAGACGTAACGCTCCAGACTCTGCAGCGCCCTCTGGAGGAAGTACAGTTTAGTGCTGCTTCCCTACAATAAAAAACAATCAAGCGTTAAAGATGAAGCTCCGAGAAGCCAAATAAACATGCTGGCGTGATTACATCATCACGGCCAGGTGGAGACAAGTCGACGTCACAAACTACACCGGTGGAGAAGGAAATGGAACAGGTGTGCAGAGTTGGCTGTTACTATGTAAGTCATTAACTCTCAGCTCTTACTGAGGACACCTGTAAACATGCCCAGGGCCCAGGAGGAATTGATCGGACCCCGAGATGAACCACGACTATTAGAGCCAGGCCTTCAGCTGGGTATTTACGGCAGCACTTATGGCAGTAAGAACCGAAGAACAATGGAATAGAACCCCCCCGTGACCTGATCTTCTGCCAAGAACTTCTGCTAGCGCCCCTATGGGATTTCTAATAGCATGCTAGCACTAAGCTAACCGCACAAAGTTCCCCGACAGTCTCCCTCCTAAACAACGTGTGGGTTAAGCCTCCCTCACCTGAGACTGGTAATCCTCCGCGATGGCCTCCAGCTTCTTTACGTTCTCGGAAATGGCCCCTTTAATGTCGTGCATTTCAGAGCACAGCTCAATGGCACGGTCCACCTGGAAAAGGAATTGGAGGGGATACTGAATAATTCATAGTAGATATTAAATAACTCATACTGGATACTAACTAATTCACAGTGGATGCTGAATAATTCATACTGGATACTGAATAATTCATACTGGATACTGAATAATTTATAGTGGATACTGAATAATTCATAGCGGATATTGAATAATTCATAGTGGATACTGAATAATTCATACTGGATACTGAATAATTCATAGCGGATACTAAATAATTCATAGCGGATGCTGAATAATTCATAGTGGATACTGAATAATTCATAGCGGATACTAAATAATTCATAGCGGATACTGAATAATTCATAGTGGATACTGAATAATTCATACTGGATACTGAATAATTTCATAGTAGATACTGAATAATTTCATAGTGGATACTAAACAATTCATAGTGGATGCTGAATAATTTCATAGTGGATGCTGAATAATTCATAGCGGATACTGAATAATTTCATAGTGGATACTGAATAATTCATAGTGGATGCTGAATAATTCATAGCGGATACTGAATAATTCATAGCGGATACTGAATAATTCATAGCGGATACTGAATAATTTCATAGCGGATACTGAATAATTCATAGCGGATACTGAATAATTCATAGCGGATACTGAATAATTCATAGCGGATACTGAATAATTTCATAGCGGATACTGAATAATTTCATAGCGGATACTGAATAATTCATAGCGGATACTGAATAATTTCATAGTGGATACTGAATAATTCATAGTGGATGCTGAATAATTCATCAGGTGGATGACTGAATTATTCCATAGCGGATGCTGAATAATTCATAGCGGTGCTGAATAATTCAGAGCGTAGGCTGGTGGAGATACGTCACGTCTTCGCGTGAGGGGCTGACTGT
>JAMWET010005638.1:1232500-1328622 GCA_024036415.1 Prochilodus magdalenae | reverse complement strand
AGCCTGTAAATGCCTTCCTCCATGTAAAGCCTTGATTTGCTGCTTTTCTCTGCTGTGTTTAAACTCCTGCATGCTAAACCCGCTCTACTCACCGCTCTCTCTCTTTCTCTCCTTCTCTTGCTCTCTCCATTCCGCCGTTTCTCACAGCTGGTGCGTGCTCTGGCGCTTCAGTGCGAGCTGTACTATTGTGCCGCACGCACCCCGTCCTATTGGTCTGTAGAGATAGGGAGGGGGAGTCAGTCAGAGAGCAACAACTAAACCTGAGATGGAGATTTATATAAGCGTTCTTCATCCTCCTCCTCCTCATCATCATCTTATTAATCATCACATTAACAAGTTTTCATTCTCATCCCTCTCCTCATTACTGTAAGCTGCCATCATCATTAAATTCATCATCCCCATCATCATTATAATCAGTTTTACCATCCTCTTCACCCTTACCATTTACCCTCATCATCACCAAAACTCACCATCATCATTATAGTCATCATCCCCATCATTATGATCAGTTTTACCTATTTTCATGCCCATCTTCACCTTCTTCATCATCATTATCATCAACAACCTAATCATCCTCATTATCATCACTGTGACCCAACATCGTCATTATAGTCATCACCCTTATCATCATTATGATCACTTTTACATGTTTTCATCCTTATCATCACCCTCATCATCACTGTAACCTGTCCCCATGGTCATTATAATCATCACCCTCACCATCATTATCCTCATCATCACTGTAACCTGTCACCCCACCGTGGTCCATTATAATCATCACCCTCACCATCATTATCCTCATCATCACTGTAACCTGTCACCATGGTCATTATAATCATCACCCTCACCATCATTATCCTCATCATCACTGTAACCTGTCACCATGGTCATTATAATCATCACCCTCACCATCATTATCCTCATCATCACTGTAACCTGTCACCATGGTCATTATAATCATCACCCTCACCATCATTATCCTCATCATCACTGTAACCTGTCACCATGGTCATTATAATCATCACCCTCACCATCATTAACCTCATCATTACTGTAACCTGCTACCATGTTCATTATAATCATCACCCTCACCATCATTATCCTCATCATCACTGTAACCTGTCACCATGGTCATTATAATCATCACCCTCACCATCATTATCCTCATCATCACTGTAACCTGTCACCATGGTCATTATAATCATCACCCTCACCATCATTATCCTCATCATCACTGTAACCTGCTACCATGATCATTATAATCATCATTATCCTCATCATCACTGTAACCTGTCACCATGGTCATCATTACTTTAAACTGATATCGTGATCATTATAATCATTATCCTCATCATCACTGTAACCTGTCACCATGGTCATTATAATCATCACACTCACCATCATTACCATCAGCCTCATCATCACTGTAACCTGCTACCGTGATCATTATAATCATCACCCTGATCATCATTATCCTCATCATCACTGTAACCTGTCACCATGGTCATCATCACTGTAACCTGCTACTGTGATCATTATAATCATCACCCTCACCATCATTATCCTCATCATCACTGTAACCTGTTATCGTGATCATTATACCCATCACCCTCATCATCATTATCCTCATCATCACTGTAACCTGTTATCGTGATCATTATACCCATCACCCTCATCATCATTATCCTCATCATCCGACACCATGATCACCCTCGTCCTTATTATGATCGCTTTTATCACTTTGCCCTTCTATCCCATCACCCTCATCATCACTCTCATCATCATCATCATCACTCTAACCTCTTACCATGATCATTATAATAATCACTATCATCATCACCATGACTGTAACCTGCTATCACATTTATAGTCGTCACCCTCATCATCCTCCTTCTCCTCATGGTCCTTCATCATCATGACTGTAACCTGTTACCATGATCATTATAGTCATAAACCTCATCATCACTCTCAGCATCATCACTGTAACCTATGACCAGGATCATAATAATCAAAACCTTCATGAACATTTTCATCATTATATTCATCATTGTGGTAGTCGTATTCGCTACTCCGTGCTCAAAGAATCAACTCGATCAGTCAGCCTTAGGAATGTAGAAAAACACTCTTTAATCCTGCAGTGAATTAACGCCGGCGGAAGGTTTCAGAACTGCGTCTGACAAGAACCTTGCCGTACGGTGTCATGGTTACATTTTATATACCACAGATACATGATGAATGTGTGCTTCGTGACTTTCACACATTGACCAGGCTGGTCTTTGATGTCCATTTGCCCAAAACGCGCTGCTTTCCATAGCTTTTGATGTCCTGTGTTGATTGCTGATCTTCTGAGCCCCCTGTGATGAGGCTGGTGTGAAGTTGACAGAACCCGTTGTTTCACAGTAACGAAGTCACCATTTGTCTGTTCCTATTCCCCAAACGGTTCCATATGTAAAAACATGTGGTAAAAACAAAACTAATGAAATAGAAAATATAAACCAGAAAAAATTCCCCCACATCATCTTCAGAATCATCTTCACAATAACCTTTCATCATCATTATAGTCATCGCTCATCATGATCACTTCTATCACTTTTTCCTTCTCATTCTCATCATCACGCTCACCCTCACCCTCATCATCATGATCATCAATCATCACTCTAACCATGTTACCATGATCACTATAATCATCATCATCATCTTCCTCATCATCTTACCCTTCATCCTCCTTCTTCTCATCATCTTCCTCATCATCATGACAGTTACCTGTTACCATGATCACTATAATAATCATCATCCTCCTTCTTCTTATCATAATCCTCATCATCATGACTGTTGCCTGTTACCATGATCATTATAATCAGTACTTCAGCTTGTCATCATCATATCGTAATCACAATTTGAAGTTTGTGCAAATATGGACCTATTTATTATAACTAGTATTGTTTGAATATGACTAGAAAGGTCATCAGTGCTGTGCCTACAGTATACGCAACCTACATGGGAGTTGTTTAGAAGGTCATATCACACAGCCTGATTATATTGCTGATGTATTATTAAATATACTATTATTAGACACAATACATGGATTAGATCAATGCATTAGTGTGTCACCGCATTAAAACCTTGATTTTTCTTAAGACCACTGAACTGTAATAACAGCTATAGTGCTGGAGCCAGTTCGAAAGCTAGGCTGGATTTAGCAACAAGTTATTTTTCCATTGTTTTTCCTCCGTTCTCATGTCTCATATTAAGTACCTGTCCACTATAATCTCATCCCGACTACCCATCTGTTGCCCAATCAGGCTCTCAGGAGGACAATAATTCATTTATCACAGATCCAGATATCCTGAGGATACACTGCATATAATTTCATATAGAGCTGAATTGTGTGGCATATGCTCATAATAATCATCTACTGGAGCAGATGGGTCAGTCCTGACATGGCTACGAGATTAGATTGTGGAACTACAGTAGGCCAAGACCTGAACTCTGAATAACCTCCAAAAGCTCTTATATCTTTGTCTCTTCTTAAAAGTGGGACATATGCGGATCATAATATTCTGATTTAAACATTTAAAACTTTGATTTTTATAGGATTATTTATCTGCCTTTACTGAGAAGCACCTTGAAAGTCACTCGAAAGCACGCTGGAGACAGTAAGAGGTGTATTATTGGAGTCACTTATTTGAAAAGTTGCTTTTTCAAACTTTTATGCAAGGGGTGGAATATGGTGCTTATATATTTACAGACTTCCAGTTTTTCTACAGGGATCATTTTCCACACCCACAAAGCTCAGTTTTAGAAATTGATTGCATTGTCTGCTTCTCATAATCCAAGTAATCCCAAACACATTCATTGCTGAGGCCTGAATTCTGGGATGGTCAGTCCACCGTTCTAAAACAGACGAATTTAAACTAAAAAAAAAAAAAACATTATTTTTTCAGGTAACAGCTTCTTGACAGCTGCATGTCAGGAACTAAGCTAGAACTTTTAAAAAAGGTTGCCAGATAAGACCCAGTTATTTTAATGGGGTGACACAGCTACGGGGAAAAATAAAGAGAAATAAATTAGTAGCACCACAGTATTATAAATTTATGCGTCATATAAATTGATGCGTTCGTGTGTCCATCATTTCCCCATGAATAAAACATTACATGAAAACATCCGCTGCCAAAAGTAAACTGAAAGACAAAGCTGTGTTGATGTAACGTAGTTTAGTCATACGTGAGACAAATCAAATAAATTTTAATTTGATTTTTAAACTTTTCACGTTATCACGTTAACCTAAAAACCATTACATATAGACAGTCAACAGAACTGATTCATTTATGCTGCCCCTACTACAGATCGTACAGGAGTCTAATGGAGTCCGCCAGACAAAATGAAATTAGTCAGCATGATAAATAATTATAAATGACTTATTTATATTGGTTAACTCATCTTAGCACACAAGCTACTTCACTACAGAGCTCAAGAAGCAGCAGTGCTGAAGGGACCCAGCACACATTCACTGAACTGTTTGCTCAGAAAATTAGCCTATTTAATTATTGACTACAGCGTCATCAGACGCCCATAACTGTGTGGCAACTACCTAGATAGCAAATGTTCAACATAATGTATATCTAATACTTTATTAATGATGGCTGACCGATGGTCAACTGCCTTAAATTCACAATTGCAAATTTCATATTTCTTTAACTTTACTCACCCTCTCTCTCTCTCTCTCTCTCTCTCTCTCTCTCCATATATATATATATACATAAAATTGGCTGCCATGGTCACCACCCATTCTGAAAAGTTTTCCCTGTCCCATATACTAATCTAACACCAACCATATTGAATTAGGTGTATCCATATAAATGGCCCCACCCTGTATATAGATATAAAGGTATCATCATCCATCTTTCTGCATATATAATAAACTGGTTTTAAGTGTTGATTTGTCTCACCTTCTATAAATGGAGTGGTCGAAATGGTAGCAGTCTTCAGCCTCATACCATAGACTAATGTATTTCCGGCCTTGGAAACTCCTACACTTATTTTGTCCAGAAAAATTTGCAACTTCCTTGGGCAGTGGTAGCACTTTACAGATCGGTAATAACTAGGTAATGACATGGTTTTTATATAGTAACAAATTGTATCTTCCTATGTGTCTTTCTGCAGTAAAAATGGTCAACTAGTGGTCATGACCAAGTGTTTGGCAGTTGTTCACCTCATACCCTTTCTGTTTCATTCCTCTGTCCTATGACCAAAGTGTTTGCAGTCTCTCAGTCTGAACACATAAAGGTGGTGTTGGACCGGCCACCTGGAACTCCAGCTTAAGTGTTTCCACCTCAGCAGCAGAAATAGTAGAAATAAATAATAATAATGACCAACAATGATGATAAATGCGGACTGATATGGGGAATATTATTAAGCTAAACATACAGAAGTAGTGTGTCTGGCTCCTGCAACATGCCATACATCTCTGCATGGGGTTGTAGACGTGCAGCCATCTTAATGGTCCGTGTGGATGTAGTCCTGCATCATGCAGCCGTCTGTCAATGGTGCTGGCACATTCCTGAAGGTCATCACTGCTCGGTAATCAGGGCTGCTAGGACAGTCAGGTAGAGCGACCTGTGCTTAGGCACACACGCGGCCGAGCGTGAACCATTTGCATGGCGCACAATGTCAAACCTACCCACCATGTTTCATTTGTGTCTGTTGATTTCTTCTGGGTGCAACTGTTTGTGGAGCTAGTCTTTTGAGAATGAGTGTGTTTTGTGGCGACACTTTCCAATTAAAGCTGGCATTTTAACATAGCAGTAGTTCAGAGCTGGTATGATAACACTCCAATACTTTCTGCTAAGTTAATAAATACTTTAAATACTACATTATGACCCATACCCATGACTGATATGCAAAAAATCATAACAATATTCAGTTCTTCTTGTTTCTTTAAATGAATTGACCCAAAACTCTTTTAGACAAGACTCTGTGAGAGGAATGTTCATACAAGCTTGTTAAATTTGACCAAAATATGTCAGGCTGTCATGTACAGTCATCATCACTGGGCATGTTCATTTTTATACTGATGCAAGAGTGCGCAAAAATTCAGTCAACTGCCCAGAGAATTCTTCCTTCTCTGTGTTTAGACTTGCTCTGAGCCACAGAAGGCCACTCAGCATGTTTCAGCCTCAGGGGGAATAATACAGGAATACAGAAGTATACAGTACATATTTTCAGTGTTCGAAAGCAGGAAACATATAATTAACAGGAAACTTACTGCATAATTCACACAAAAGGATATCATATCTATCACTATTTCACATGTCCAGTCTTGTGTGTGCCTACTGCCACATTAACTCTTCATCCCTTCAATTGGAAAACCAACAGTTACAGTCACAAGTGTGTCATTCCAACAACTTCTCTCACTGATATTATGTTCCCCTTCACAGATACATGTAGTTCACACAAGCAACTACCCATACTCATCTAAGCTGCCTTGAAGATGTGTATCTCATGTGACATAAAAGAGACTCTTCATCCCAGCTTGTAAGACTAAACTTGGGAGGTGTGGAAAAATATCATTGCAGATTTCTGTGAAACACTGAAACCAAGTGCTCTGAACAGAATAGAAGATGTAATAAAGTTAGAACGAGGACTATAAAAGATTTAAAAGATTTTATATCATTATCTGTTGCTAACACTGTAATTTAACCTGTATATCGTCACCGTCCAAAGAAAAGCAGGTATTTGACAACTTTACAGGAGAAGCCAAAAACCTTGTTTCATTTGAATAGAAGTCAATGGAACCAGACGTCTTTCCAAACTGTTTTGGGCTATTTCTGTTGGTCCATTCTTCATGAAATTCACACACAGTGTAAACAGCAGCTCATGTGATCAAATGAGTCATAAAAGTAAAAATCAACAAAAATGGAGATACATGCTTTTCTTTGGACAGCGACGATATTAAATGTGCTGTATAATATAAAAAAATATATTTATTTGTTGGTTTGTTGTGGAATAAAGGGAGCTCAGTATTAACACACCATGAACCTTAAACACTGTTGTTCCTCCTTCATGTACGTGTATCGGGCAGTCGTGGGCTGGAGGTTGCTGGAGGGTTGCCGGTTCGATTCCCTGAACTGACAGTAACAACTGAGGTGCCCTTGAGCAAGACACCTACCCCCAACTGCTCCCCTGGTGCCGTGGATATGGCTGGCTGCCGCTCCGGGCTAGTGTGCTCACTGCCCCCTAGTGTGTGTGTTCACTAGTGTTGGTGTTTCACTTCACGGATGGGTTAAATGTTGAACACAAATTCCTCTGTGTGAAAATTACAAATGCCTCAAAAACTCCTACTCAGAGAACGATTGACCTTACTGATTTAGATGTTGACAACATTAGCTACTAGGAAGCTCCACATAACTATCATTAGCATAGCTTACTACATAGTAGCTCATTTGCACGGTTTCCACTGTAAACCAACCAATCAGAGCAGAGCTCCAAATATTTATGACCTCACCAAAATATTAACAACTGCTAGGACCAAATCATAGGGTGTAAATGGGCATGATAAACCACATCTGGGCATTTTCACCTTGATCAAAGTCACTCATAGCTTATAGGCATCACAGGACAATTAAAAACAACCAGTAAAGACATCACAAGACGTAAAGAAATGAAAGATCTCTCAAGTTTGCACAGTAACATAAGAACATTGTGTTGGCAGCTTTCTGCAATATCTCTTTTTACAGTGTAACACAGTTAGACGAGATGGATAGTTGAGATTTAATAGACTTAAAACACAAACAAACAAAAACGATTCCCCAGTTATGATGCCCAACCACTGAGTAGATACTCTGGCAGTTAATGTGCAATGATACCATTAGACAGCATCAAGTTGTGATGCAATATTCAACCCTGTGCTAATTGTGCATGGTGATATTGTCTCTGTTATTAGTACATAATAAAGTGCAATATCTTTTGTAATCTGTTTATCTTTTGTAATCTCGCTGAATTATATAAAACTGAGTCTTTATTAGTTACGCAATACAGCTGCTGTTAAGCAAAATGAATCTGACAGAAACTGACACAACAGTTCGGTCATATTGTCTCATATGTATTGTTTTGTTCATGACCATAAAGTCTGAGTCACAAATGAATCCACTGTGACATATTAGTTGATTAAATATATCACTTATATCACTTAAAATTTAATTCATGACAAATTCATTAATATGATATACTAAATTATATATTTTCTTTCTTTAATATACACATAATAAAATATTCACGTAATATTAAACTGATGTGACAGCCACTTAAATAGATATCCAGACAACCAATTCGTAATAGAACACTTCTACGCAAGTCAACCACAGACTTGAATTGAGGTTAAGAAGTCCTGCAGGGCGGTTTAATGTGATATGGTTCATTGTAGAGATAACTGATTAACAGTCGTGGTGATAAACACACACAACATATACATGTAGCCATATTATTTATAAGTGAGCTGTGAACCTACATGTTCTATATACTATACATATACAGACAGTACCGTGTAAGGGACCTGAGAACAGTTCAATTAAAAAGCTATTTATCTGCAGAGTAAACGTTTAGTTGCTCTGAAAAACACTAATAATAGAGTCAATACAAATAGGATTCATATAATAAGCAGCAATTTACATATACCAGTGCACTGATCCATTCCAAACCTGTGGCAGCCCAATAGTAGTTGTAGTTATTACCAAACACCTGATTTGGATAATTAATAAGAGACAAAATGAGAATTCATAAGATGATTCAGATCTAGCCTTTAACTAGACCATCATTCCTTTGTGGATTTACTTGTGTGTTTGGGATCATTATCCCAATGTTCATTTCTTCTGCTTTAACATGTTGGCAGTTGGCAAACTATATAATTTCCACAACTGTGCTTTACAGTTAGTATGAGGTTCTTCTGATGCTGCCTTTGGTTTTTTGCCAAGCATGTTATCTTTTACTATGGCCAAAAAACTCTGTGTTTGATTTCATTTGTCCAAAGCACAATGTTCCATACATTCTAGTCTATAGATATTCAGTAGCAAACTTTAGCCTAGCCTGGACATATTGGCAGTGGTTTTAACTTTCTCTACTTGTAGTTGATCCTCCAGACAGTGGACTGATTGATGATTTTAGAAACACTTCTCTAACCCATTCTCAGATTCATATGGTTGGTGTGGTGCAACAGATAACACTACTTGGTCATTGAGCTACCACACCATGTGGGAGATTGGGGTTTAATTCCTCGTCTGGGTGACTACGCTGTGCTACACCAGTAAGAGTCCTTGGGCTAGACTCCTAACAATACATTGGCCTACCTGTAACATGATTACCATTGTAAGTCACTCTGAATAAGGGCGTCAGATAAATGTAGAAATGCTTCTTTCCGAAGCCCTCGGACTGATTTTTTTTGTTATCTAAGGAAGATGATACTTCACACTCCAATAACAAAGAGCAAACCAGACATTTACATTCAGGTAATCTGACTGCATTTATATCGGTCATATAACGTTGCTGAGCCTCGACCTGACCAACTGAAACAACCCAGGATCCGTGGTGTCCTGCGGCTTGCACACTTGGCACTGTGTATGATGGGTCCATCACCTACTGGGCTTCTCTTCTTACACTGACACACCCATTGCTTTGAATTAGGGTAAATCTGGGACCACAGACCACATTGCTCCAGAGTCCAATATTTGTACAAATCTAGCAATACTGCTTTTCTTGCGGCCACATGTCTGTTTAGTCTCAATCAAGTGGGTTCTCAGTGTGTCATGTGGAGATGCTCCTACTTTCTTTATTGTTGTTTTCTTTGCTTTGATGCAAGCCAATAACTAGACCCTTCCGAAACAAGGGTGACACCTTTCCACATGGGTTGTTTAAGGAATAAGCTACTACTGTTAGGGTTAAAATCATATATGGTTAAATACAGTATATTGTTGCCACCTAAAATATATGAATCATTGTAGTAATTATCCAAATCCAAGGCTATTATTAATAAATATTTACTTATTTAAATGAAATGATTTTTTTTGCCAGGCAGTGTATATACACTATATGCATGCACACACACACACACACACACACATACATACATATATATATATATATGACACACATATGTACTACATATGTACACACATTTTAGGGCAAATCTTTCTCAAGACTATTGTGTCAGGCTTCGGGTAGTGTGTTAGTCTTTCAACACTCCAGATCTCTGGTTCCCATCACCATCAATATCAATATCAGCACATTCAGAGTCTGTATATTCAGAGTCGGAATTCCTCTTTAAGAGAAACCCCTAATCCATCCATGTGATTGTCTTAGCTAACCAAACACTGCATGCTTTCACTGACAGCGCTGCAGGATGAGCAGAGAGGAGATATTATAATAATAGGACATTACAAAGGAGTTTCAGTGGCCATTCCTTTGGCCCCTCAGGAGCTGTTCAGGAGAACAAAGTTTAGCCTTGAAATAAAGAGGTAATTTTAGTCCAGGACAAATAAATTCTGCTTCCTCAGTAAAAAACCAAGACAGTTCTCAGAAAGCAAACTTGCCCGTAATGCAGTCTTTGAGTGTGCGAGATTTTGGGATTTGCAGCACTTTCTCTGTCCGTCTGCAAAAACATCCAGCTTGCAACACGATTGCATCTTTTCCCTCCCAGAAGACGACTGGAAATGCTACATGTGCCAGAAAGTTAGTTCCAGAACCTGTAATGATGAAATACATTATGACCTGCTGGTGGCTACCATCCATTATTGTAATAGATTAAGGGAATAAAGCAAATAAGTTTGCTTAATGCCCATTTTCACAGCTTGCTCTGTCTGGTATACAACCATTATGGAGCATTACTGAAGTCTTGGTAATGTAGCCTAACTGGATTTATGAAATTATGGATCCAGAGGATGTAGAAAGCCTTGCACTTCCCCTGAAAGCCCCGGAATACCCATATAACGTCATACACATGCCCTGTGCTGCCTCAGCTTCTAAAACGAGCTTTCATTTACTCCGGGCCTGGACCTTTCAGAATGTAAGGGTGACAGAGAGATATGGGGTGATGAGTAATGTGCAGATTCTTCAGACGTCAGAGCGTCACAACACAGCAGGGAGATAAATAACAACACAGCAAGGCTCCAGTGAAGGCCTACCTTAACCTTTACACCAGTGTTTCTTAACCGTGGCCCTGCACCTTTTAGGGGACACCCTGCTTTAACAATCACACACGTTTGTTAATGAGCTGATGAGTTGAATCAGGTGTGTTGGGAGCAGGCAAAGTTAATTGTAGGTGTAAGCGCTTCTTCTACGTGCTTTCTACGTGCTTCTTTTCTGGTGTGTGCAGCAAGATGTGCATGAACTGTTGAACTAAGAATATTGAAGATGAATGGGATGGATTATCACAGAAATTAGGATGATGACTGTACATATATATTATATGCACAAAAGAATGGGTCACTCTCAGGAGCTCAGTGAATTCCAGTACCGTGATAGGATGTCACCTGTGCAACAAGTCCAGTCATAACATTTCCCCACAAAGCACACCGCCACTGGACTCTAGAGCAGTGGAGATGTGTTCTCTGGAGTGACGAGTCACGCTTCTCCATCTGGCAATCAGATGCACAAGTCTGGGTTTGGAGGTTGCCAGGAGAACGGTACTTGTCTGTTTGTAAAGTTTGGTGGAGGGGGGATTATGGTGTGGGGTTATTTTTCAATTTCATGCTCCCAACTTTATGGGAATAGTTTGGGTTCCAGTTTCAACATGATTGAGCACCAGTGCAAAAAGCAAGGCTCATTAAGACATGGATGAGAGTTTGGTGTGGAAGAACAAGACTGGCCTGCAAAGTCCTGACCTCAACCTGATAGAACACCTTTGGGATGGTGCTTTTGGAAAAATGATCAGAACTTCCAGTAAACACATTCCTAAACCTTGTGGAAGCTGTTATAGCTGCAAAGGGTGGACAGACATCATATTAAACACTAGGGATTATCACTCAAGTTCATATGCATGTGAAGGCAGACAAGCGAATACTTTCGACAACACAGTGCATGTTTTTCCCTAAAAGACAGCATAATGTCAAGGAGCCACCAGTATATGAGAGACATTAAGTCTACCCAAAAGGATGATTAGGAGAATCTACCCTTTCCTGACAGGGATATTTAAGATCTTTACCTCATTATGTAAAATTTATGTAAAAACATACAATTTTATTTATTTATTTACTGTGGAAACATTGCTGATACCTTAAAACTACAATCAAACTTTTTTTTCCATTACACCACATTTCTGGATAAATGTAGTGTCATGTGATTGACTGGCCTCTTATAACAAACAAACAACCGTAAACAATATGGCAGTAATTTAGAGCTACTCGGAGGAGACTAGAGGCCTTTTTTTTAAGAAATGCTGTGGAAAATGTTACAGCCTTTCTAAATGGAAAGAGCTCAGACAGCTCTGGCAGAGAAATAGAACCTCTGTGTAACAGAGCAAATGGAAAAAATGCACATATATAATAACAAATAAAGTACATTTGTTTATCAGTCAGTGACAGAAATCATAACATACATGACATTAGCTGGAAACCCGTCACTTTTTACACACTTTCTAAACTGTACCCAACATTGGTTTGTAGAAGTTTGGTAAAAACAAGCTGCTGAGCAGCAAAACAAATCACCAACATTTAAGTATTCTCATGTTATTACTTACAGTTTGCACTCAAAGTGTCTGGAAATGGAGCTGTTTACCATAACCGCCCTGTGGCAGAGGACAGAAAGTCACATGGTTTAACCCCTCTCCCTCAGGGCCACCCAAAAAAAACACTTTTGCTACATTTCCACACTTCAGAATTTCATTTACTCTTTGGAAATCCATACATAAATAATACAACAGTATTAAAAACAATATTCTCATTAAATATAACATGGTAGTCAGTGATGAGCATATAAAAGAACCTACATTATTTTCTCTTTCCATAAAGGACTAAAAAACCATCAGTGTTCCACCTGTCTGTCGCACAGCACTCACAGCGATGCACTGCCATATTCCAGATTTAGAGGCCCGTCATCAGTCTTAACAGCAAAAACATACAGCCTGTGTGGCGTATAAAAGGGGAATTTCACCTTTAATTAAATATAAGCATGATTAAACCATTATAAACAAAGTCATTCAGAGTGGCCTGATGTGAAATCGTTCACTATAGAAACTGACTGACAGAACAGTGCTGATAGTAGCCATGGTTCCCCCATGTAAATACAGTCATCTGATATAGCCTTACAATGCCTGGGATGTACTTCAACATAAATGGATTTAAATAAATAGGTTTTAGCCAAAACCTTCACAAAACTATTACGGAATAATGTCTCCAGTATCAGACAGTGTATCCATGACCATTTCATGTAATAACTTTGTGAGGAAGCTAGCTTTTTCATTTTTCATTTTAGGATTTAGATCTCTGGTTCATCACCAGCACTGCAACCAAAGCTGATTCAGTTTTTCTAGAATAGAGCATTTCACATCAAACCACTAACTTTCCATCATAGTATATAGAACTGAAAAACAAGTCTGCAGAATTCCCTTTTAAAACCAGTAATGAGACAGATGGGTTCAGAGACTTGCCATTTCCGTGGTAAACAAAATAAAAACTGCACCAAAAATGAATATTCTTCACTTCTCCTCTTCTACACTTACCAGTACATATGAAATACTATAGTATATCTCAATATGCAATAAGGAATGAAACAGTTAACACTATAGGCAACAGTGCATTACTGTAACGTGATCATTCGGAAAAGGCCCAGAACTGGACCCTTTAAAAAAAAAAAAAAAAAAAAAAGCTGCCTTAAAAAAATACAACAAACAAACAAAAACACAAAACATGAGGTTGTCTCTACAATCGTTTCACTGGAACAAGTCACTGGAATGATAGCAGCTTAGACGACAGCTGTTCTTCCTCTGAACTTTTTGGTGAATTGCTAGCAAGACACTGCACTGTTAGCAAAGACTGAACTCCCAGCTGAGTAATGAGCATCATTCAAAATGCGTCTCTATTCCAAGATACATTAATAGACTTTTATTATTTATCATTAAAAAATACTCTCTTATGCTCAGACCATAAACCATAATAATATAGTCAGGGATGTTTTAGCTTATTTCACAATAAGCTGATAAGCGAGTAGCTTATTATCTGGAACAATTAAAACAAGTCTTGCTTGCATGTTACATGTTTCCTGACTAGAATTTTATTTCCATTTGATCCACCACAATATGAGGTCGCAGAGATGCTCATCATCACCATCTAACTGGTTACAGAGCATCTACATGTGTTTCTTGTCCTGCAGATAAATTAGCAGTAATACTGTACAGTAAGTGATGTGCAGTGTGTTCAATGGATCATGGGTGCAGTGATGTATCTCACCAGACCTTCATGTGGTCCCACTTATACGAATGTACACCGAAACATATGCTCATTCACAATTACCTACAGATCAAATACGTTAACACATCCTCTACAAAAGAACACACTCCCTGCAGATCTTAGCGCACAGTGTCTATTTGCTTGCTGGCTGTAACATACAGCCAAAAGTAAAAACACTGAATATGAAACGTGTTATAACTGTTGCACAGGCCACATGTCAATAGTTATGCATGTTTTTCTTTCCACCCGATAAAGTTAGCAAATAAACAGCAACTGTGTATTAAACTGTGCAGTGTTTTCTGTGGAGAGGATGTGTTCATTTAAACTTGCTTAGAAAACCAACAAAACATCATTTGTCTGGGGCGCCAAGACATAAGACTGTAGAACGTGAATTATCCATGTGCTGACCGCAAATAAATAAACATATACACATATCGTAAGAACAAGCTTTGCAAAACATTGGTAAAAATCAGACTCAGCAAAATCAGCAAAACCTGCATGTTAATTATTCACATGTAACCGTTTGAGGTTCTACATCACAACGAGCGTCCAGTTTAAAATGACACGCTGGACTCTGATGATGTGACTGAAGAAGAAGACTGGAAACATCAATGTTGGTCACCCTGTAAGTTACTTGACAAAACCGTTCACTGAATTTATTCTAGGGTCAGATATATAAAAAATAGATTATTTGAAATGAGCAGCACACTCTAATGGCTGTTACACAAAGCATGTCACAAAAATACTAAATATTAAATGGGGATTTTTTTGCATCAAGACACACTGGATGCAACATGATTCTTCTTTATTATTTAGATTTATATTATAGTTGCCATATTGTTCACGCTGCAAGCAAAACAGGTAACGTATATATCCGAAAATATATTGTGGTGTTCTGCCACTGGCTCTAGAAGTGCAGGGGGCATGGCCATGCAAGGTAGCCATGCGGAGAGGCCCCAAGTAAAAACTGGACGTCTGATGTTGGTTGTGCTATTCTGCGTTAGGCCGCGGGGAAGTTGGTGCCAATGTCGGTGTCTACCGCTAGGAGAAAGTGTGTGGCTGGATCTGAACTGCCTGCTGTCTCGGCCACATGAGTAGTGCTGGGTGGTTAGTAGTTTGATGCCTGCTTAATAAAATGAGTATACATGCGTCAATATGTCTTAAAGTATTATGACATAAACTGTATATCATTTACATGATCCAAAAATTCCACAGTTTCTCCCTAAACTGAAAGAGATTATAAGCCAATGTTCTGTAATTTAGCAACAGCAGAAAGTACAGATTTCTGTGCAGAGCATGAACAGGTCAATACATAAATAAAATATTAAAGTTACCCCATATATTAAATATTAAATTTGCCATTTAATAAATGAATTATTAATATCATTGTTATTCCGTTCTAAATAATATTATATACTATTCATATTTTATTATTATGTTATAAATGATTTATTAAATCTTATTTTCTTATACTTAAAATGTTTTAGAATGTTTAATATTTGTATTAATATTACTCTGTAAAGCTAGTTCAACATTGCTAAGACAGAACACAATCGGGGCGGAGCGTGAACAGGTCAAAGAAACCTTAACAGTCTGTGTTTGTACAGCGTAACTGTGATTATTGTAGCTGAGCATTCTGACCAACGTGTCGCTGGCTGGCTTCCCACACAGGGAGCTTTCTCTCAGATCACTTGCTCAGTGCTGGAGGCCGACATGTCTAGTAGTCTCCAGGCTGCGTGTGGGTTAAGCTCTTCCTGGTCCCTGCACAGCGCCCACACATACATCATCCTCAACACCTTCTCCTACAAACAAACAGAACAGAGGAGCACTGCATCAGTACAGAGGGTCCCGCCAAAAAACACTACTTACTGGTCAAACAACACAACTTCGTATGAGTTTCGCCACCATGGTAGAGGTCTGCTGTGCGGCCTAAGCCTGACTCTGCCTGACACAATATTGGGTTTTAGGCTGAGAGTTTTCAAGTGCGACATGAGGGATTTAGCTCACTCTAAAGCATTTACTTAAATTTTTAATGGATCTCAGTGCATGGCCTGTTAGGTTTTCCTGAAATGTCTTAAGCAAACAGCAACAACAGTGACAGAAATTTCAGGGCAGCAGCGCTACTAGTTAATCAGAGGAGGGTGGATGGCTTTCTCTGGCAGGATCAATCAGCATTCCACAAAAACAACAATACTGATAACACTGTTAGTGTATTACAGATAGAAACTGCAGAACAGTAGATGTGTTGTGTCAATCAATTTTTCTACTGTTAATAACAATGACTGCGTTTACATGACCTTAATAATTAAATCACAATTTTAATTATTTATATGGTCATTTAAAGCTGCAGGTACGGCTCTGGCTTGCAGTCCTTCAACCTGAATTACCAAGTCATTTGCAGCACACACTACTTACACATAGTGAGGGCAAGAAGAGATACCACCAGTGATAACTAAAGCACATTGTGTTTTTCTACTAATTATCCTCATCAAATCAAGCAGACAACCTTTTTTGAAAGATTCTACATGTTCAATCAAAAGAACATGTGTGAGGGTAAGTGGAAGAGGAGGTATTTTATGATTAGCCCCACGTCTTTTTAATCTGCCGCTAATACAACATAATAGGGGACGAGGCACAGAGTGAGGCCAATGATGGTCTCTTGGACTCTCAGCCTTGAATGGCTGGGGCATCACCGAGGATCAAACTTGTAATCATACAACAGCAGGGTCACAGCTTTGATGGTTACCATGTTGAAACTGAATGTAAACTGGGCAATGAATTTTCAAGGTGGTAACACAAGTAGCTATATAAATATATAATCAGATACCTACATAAATACATACAATTATAGTTATAGAATTGTTCAATATCTCTGCATAACAATAATAAGAATTTTAGACTAAACTAAATTATAAGCCTCCTAATGTTTACTGTTCTGCCCTTCAGCCAAGACCAAATTAACTACACTGTGTGGGAAGAGAATGGTTGAACCTAGGTATATCACAACAACCACACGTTTGTGTTTGTTTGTCCTGTTAGTGCCCTAAAGGTGTGAGAGCGGGAGAAATAAACCCACTCACAGGATCTCCTTCTACCACTTCTCCTTTAGGACTTCGAATCACCATGACGACCTGGGCCTGGAAGGTGATGATCAGTACGGGTCCTTGCTCCATGATCTTACCCATTGCCAGCTGGGAAACATCCACAAGGAATAACAGAACAGGAATACGATTTCAGATAAATTGTACATTACATGCGGCCATAGTGCAACATGAGCTTTCATCAGTAACAACATGGAACAAAACAACACATTAACCCATCACATATAGAAATCCATTACTCTATTGACATTCGCTGCAAAGGCATTGCATGGCTCCACTTAAGATCTAAAAGCTATACAATCACAAAGCTATCCGCAACTACAGTAACCTTGACCAGACAAACACAGATCAGGATTTTATTACTGAACTGCTCTCCAGCCGATCTGTTTACTTACATCAATGTTGTCGATGTCCAGGATCTTAGACTGGAACTGCAGGCCCATGCCTACGGCTTGCTTAATAGGGTGTGCAAGCTGACTGTACGTCTATAAGCAGAAGGGAATTAATTTATTAGATTACGTCAACTGAACTGAACCCAATTTAACCAAGCTGAATTTAATCAAACTGAAAAAAATGATCTGAATTGCTGATTTAAAGCATTTATTTTTCAAAAGTTTGTTGGTTTTATACATCAACTGCATGAAGTGGCTTAGGTATCAAACTCTAGATAATGATTACTAATAGTTATTCTCTGATATACCTAATGTTATGGGATTATGAAGTGGTGTTACACACCTGTGTAAGTTGGGAGGTGTTATCTTGTGAGTGAGGCTGAACACCGTCCCGTCCAGCATGCTCAAGGCAAGGTGATATATTAAAGTTCAAATGAGGCATGATATTGAAATGCTTTGACTGGGCTCATGTCAAGAGAACATACAGGTCACATCATTTATCGGGACTCAATGGTGGTCAAACCAATTCTGGACATCTTGGGCCTGATGGTATAGTGTATTATCCTGCTGGAATGTGGGGAGACATTAAGACCTTGAAAGGCTGCAAGTTGTCACCAAGCTGTAAAGCGTAGCAGGCACCGGTCTAGGAGATGTTTAGGCAGACTAATGGATCCAACCCATGCCATTAGAACACACCCCACACCAGTATGGAACTACCATCAGCCTGCACAGTGCCTTGTTGACAACTGAGGTCCATGGCTTCATATGTCCCGTGCCACACATCAAGCCTACCATCAGCCCAAAACAATTGTTACAGAGACTCATCAGACTATGTCAGTTATCAATCCTCTGGCGTCCAGTAAGCAATTAGCAGGAGCCAAGGTGAGGCGCTCCCATGGAAGGTAAAGAGCACTGCATTGACCTGCAGGATATGTGTGGGGTCTCCTGCATTGAATGTGGATGTGATTTCTGCCAGTGTCGTTTTCTGTTTACACAGACTATTCCAGCCAGTCAGCACCAGGCATGGTCATTAAGCACCTGTGGGCGGTAGTGTTATATTCCCGGTATACACGTGGCACTGTGGATCGAAGAATGTTCGAAGAATGTCTGGCACCTACTATCATGCTGTGTTCAGACTCAATTTACATCGCCATGCCATGAGCACCCTGGCCAGTGTTCAACATCATTCACAAGAAAACAAACTCCTCTAGGTTTAGGAATTCCCAAGCCGTCCCCTGGGGTACGGCCACTTCATAATCAATTTATATACTGCCATCCCATGACTTTCGAGATAGCACTAATATTACTTACGGCTTCATAACACCAGTCTTTAAGAACTTCCAGGTCCCCTCTCATTATTGCCTGTGGACAAGGAAACAGATTCAAAAGGTGCACTCCATCCTTCATTAATTATTATAAGCATTATCCAATGTTTTCATAAAGTATTTAACTGAATATGTCAGGTAAATAAAAATGTAAATTACACAAACTATAGCAGTTTTTGTAAACTTTACAATTTTCAAAGTCAGGTGAGCCTTCAGCTCTATGGTAAAAACCAGAAGCATGAGCAGGAGGTGTCTTACCTCTAAGATATTGGGAATGATGTCATTTTCACACTGACGGAGGAAGGAGTCTTTATCAAAGTTAGGATCAGCTCTCAGGATCTCTGTTAGAACCTCAGACATCTCTGTCTTGGAGAACAGACCCCCTGATAAACATAAGCATAAGAATATATTATACAGTGGTCTACATTAACCTAAACACTGTAATCTACAACAGCAACCTAAACACTGTAATCTACAACAGCAACCTAAACACTGTAATCTACAACAGCAACCTAAACACTGTAATCTACAACATTAACCTAAACACTAATCTACAACAGTAACCTAAACACTGTAATCTACAACATTAACCTAAACACTAATCTACAACATTAACCTAAACACTGTAATCTACAACATTAACCTAAACACTGTAATCTACAACATTAACCTAAACACTGTAATCTACAACATTAACCTAAACACTGTAATCTACAACAGCAACCTAAACACTGTAATCTACAACAGCAACCTAAACACTGTAATCTACAAATGAACCAAACACTTTCTACAACAAACCTAAACACTGTAATCTACAGACAGAACCTAAACAAATGCAACATATATAATACAACAGTAACCTAAACACTGTAATCTACAACAAACCTATTAGCAGCTGAAGCTACAACAGTAACCTTTTGACTGTAATCTACAACATTAACCTAAACACTGTAATCTACAACATTAACCTGTAATTGTGTGTCAAATCAAACACTGTAATCTACAATTAACAGCAAGTTAATTAACAACAGCACCTAAACTACAAATCAGTCTGAGGCAGTAACCTAAACACTGTAATCTACAACAGTAACCTAAACACTGTAATCTACAACAGTAACCTAAACACTGTAATCTACAAGTTTCACACTACTCAACCTAACACTGTAATCTACAACATTAAACACTGTAATCTACTTTTTATGGTCCCTACTGAAATCTACACACAACCTAAACACTTTTTAACTAAACACTGTAATCTGCTGAACACTGAATCTTAACAGCAACCTAAACACTGCTACACCATCTCACGCTCCCCCCTCACTGAAAGGGGGACACTGTAATCTACAAAACACTGCAATCTACAACAGTAACCATGAAACTACACTGCACATATTTTAAACCACTGATAAAATCGGTCTTTGTGCTTGTGCTGGCTAAGGCATCTATGCAAATCTCCACACAGAGGCATTTTTCTGATATTATAGAGGAGCGGGACTTTCCTCAAACACTTTCCCATTCGTATTTCAACCTGTGACCTGTGTCCTTCCTTATAACATCACATGTGAGTGTGGTATCTTTACTCGTCTTCTTTCATGCCCTCAGTCTTTGTCAGCAGTTGGAGGAAGTTTAGATTGAGTACTGACTACTATACACTACTACTGATTGACTATTACAATTCACTGATTAAGGTCAGTCAGGTCAAGAATCTCAAACACAGTGTAAGACTTTGATGGTAAGTGTAAGACTTCCTTAGTTAAATTTAAAAAAAGGGAAAAAAGGAGGCAGTTTACCAAAGATGTCCGAGACTTTATCTGTAAGGACACGCGAGGCTCTGACAATGGCATTGTCACTTTCATCATATTTCATCTTCATCTCAAAGAATCCTATATAGAAAGAAAAAACAAGATATAGAGAGGCATTGTGACATCCAGCCAGGAACACAAGAACACATGAGCTTGGCGCCCTCTGGTGTAGGTCTGCAGTAACTGCATGTATGCTGCAACAGAGCATCAGAACAGTAAAAACAGTAACAGGATTTAAAAGTAAAAGATTTGTTCTCACTGTTGAACACCATGTTGTTGTCTTTGAAATCCTTCCACTGTTGGTACCACTTTGAATCTTTGTGCAGGACGACTCCAGTGGCATCTCTGTAAATAAATCCATGTAGAAATCAGACACAAGCTCCGTAAACACCATTTTTAAAAAAATCATTATTATTATAATCACTTATCATTAAAAAATAGCATTGGATTGCAATGCAAAGAAGATAAAAGTTACCAGGAACAATAAATAATGATACATTTAGACTGATGTAGGCCATATTTATTTAGCTACACATACAGAAGTAGTGTCTCTCAGTATGGCCTGGGGTCATTAGGTGTGATAACGCAACATGCCAGACGTCTTGGCATGGAGTTGTAGAGGTTCCTAAAGGTGTCCTGTGATAATCCATCCCATGCAGCATGAACATTCTCACACAGTTCCTGAAGATTGTGCGGAAGGGCTGGAGGCGGAGTGACACCAGGCCTTCTGGATGTGTGAAGCGTGACATTATATTGTTCACTTCAGCACCGACCATGGTGTCTCCACACACAGATTTATCAGTCAACTCCACCAAGACAAAAGCGTGTCTTGTCGCTGAAGATGACCCGCTGTCATTCTGAGACACACCATTAAGTCTGGCATGACACCATTACAGTCACTGTCAACGGTGGCGTGGTGTTAAGGGCGGTCCTTGTACCGGCATGGGGGCTTATAGAGCTGAATCGCGCATCCGTCTGCCAATTGTGCCGGCTTTAACAGGATGACCCCTGGAGGGGATCGCTACTCGCTAAATGTCTGCAACTGTGGCTGTTGGGTCAGTCAGGTACAGCGATAAGGCCTATCCCTGCCTGTGTGAAACTTGATTCAGCTGATTCGTTCCAGGTGCGACTATTTGTGCAAAGTTTTTTTGACAACGAGCACATGACAAAATGACATTTACATCCACTCAGCTTTATTGCTAAAGTTATGATTACAAGGCAAAATTAAAAATGTAATGGTATAGCTTGTAAATATGCTGACATGTTTGCTACAGTGCAACCACAGAAGCTTCTTGAGCAGGAGTCGGCAGTTTAAAGACTAAGGAAACTCCTATCTGATTAAGTATCCCGAAAGTTGTTTGGTGCCAGATACTTATGGATCAAATAGTAGGAAAAAGCCTGATAGATCTGCTTCCTCCGAGACAAAGGAAGTGACACCACATGCATAGTTTTCAAACTGTTGTTAACAACGCATGTATGTCAAGTATGCCAGTGAACAGGTGGACACTTGTGGAGGAGAACACCAGCTCATCTACATCTGTGGCATTTAGCTGACGCTTTTATCCAGAGCGACTTACAAGGTTAATGACATTACAGGGAGGCCAGTGTAGTGTTAGGAGTCTTGCCCAAGGACTCCTATTGGTGTAGCACAGCATCACCCAGACCGGGATTCGAACCCCAGTCTCCCACGTGTGGTGGTGGCTACTTCGCGAGTAGTGGTGTTATCCGCTGAGCTACACCAACCACATTCCCACAACTCCCAGCTGTCTCGTGATCAGGGAGAAGGACGGCCATCCTGCCCACCCAGGGACAGCGAGTTATGCCCTCTTCAGTTCCATTTCAGTGCTTCCCCCAACAAAAAGGATGCAAATTTGTGAATTCTGTGGAATCAATAAGGCTGAGGGATGCAATGCCCATCAGTGTGTACTGCAAGCTAATGTTGTCAATGCACAATGAGCACTACATATTAATGCTGAATGATCCACTACAGTGCTACAATAGATCTCAGAAGCTCATCGCTTATGGCCTGTTTCCCATGCAGTGTGGAAATACTGCAGGAAACAATATTAATGGGATCCGGCACAGGCACACATCCGACACGGAGTCTTGCCAAGTAAAATAATAAGCTACATTAGAATAATTAGGGAAATACTCAAGTGCTTTAAAAATCACTTCACCACTCAACAGTCTCAAGTGCTTCTAGCCTCACTGGGGCGTGTACTTCTTCCTTTTGCAGAGGAATGTTATTTCTGGTAAGGCTGTGTTCAGAATCCTAACCATGTGTGTACTGTGATTGTACATTTAGAAGTATGGAGGAGAGAAAGACAGGACTGAGAATACAACTTACTCATTGACTTCAAAAACCTGGTTCTCAGCTCCTTTAAAAGAGAACTCACTCCTCTTCCTCAGTTGGGATGGAGCGCGGTACGGCCCGCCCTGCACCACGTCACCCATCTCCTTCTTCACTGTCTCCATGCTCTACTCACACAAGCAGAGATGAATGATTTAGTTACAGGGACACTACTGCACTGCATTTCTTTGAATCCACAGAACCCTTTATATCATTATACTACATATATCCAGACACGCTTGCTCATTCAGCTTCTTCAAGGTTGTAGACACTAGGGTTGCAACAGACGACTATTTTGACAGTCGAAAAATCAGTTGATTATTAAAACGAATAATCAATTATTCTGATTACCAAAAAACACTTAGTTAAATTACCAAATAACTCTTAATCAGCTTTTAAGTTGATAACTTTTAAGTAATTTTATACATTTTCTAACAGACACTGAGAACAATACAAGATGAATACGTTATTCAGAAAAAAATATCAGTTTTAATGAACTTTCCAGGTAAGACTAAAGATAAATAGATAAATGGATCTCCAATCTTGTTTCTGTCAGAATCAAAAGCAAAGATCGAGAAAGCAGCAGCAAGATAATATAACAACACTACCGCAGTGTTCCCCTAATAGCGTAAATGGGAATAAAATCTTAAATTTGAACTTTGATTAGTGGATTCTGTGATTTGTGGATTCTGTGATTTGTGAATTTGGCTGTCTGTCTACACCTTTGCAACACAATTTTGCAATCTGGTTGATTACATTGATTAATTGTGGCACCCTCAGCTGACACAGGTACTCAATGGCACACAGCTTGTATAAGCCCTAGTCCATCTAACACCCTATGGATGAGTTGGAGTGACTTCTGTGATCCTAATGCTCATCCATACTGCTGTGGCTATAACCAATCCTCACAGCAAAGTTCCAACACCTAGTGTAAAGCACTGCTAGAAGACTAACTGCGGTAGAAGGTAACTGCAGCAAAGAGGGGAAAACCTGTCCCCCATTAACTCCTTAATAAACTTGTGGATATACAGTATAACTACATTCTGATACTTAAAGTCCTCATTCTCACTAGCGTTGACTTGCTTTCAGACAATTTAGGATTTGGATTAGAAACAACTGATTAAGGCTAGCTATCAAGGAACTACACTAACTGTTCTTTTACACTTTCGCAGCAAATGAAAGAGAAAAATTGGGTCATCATTTAAACTTTAACTGGCCACAAGCTAGGTTTTTGTGTGCGCCACAGCACAGACACTAACAGGTATGCGAAGCGATATTACATCACTTGTTAACATAAACACCATGGATGCCAAAGTAAACAAAGTGAAATAACCCCTAGGTGATTATCCTAACACCAAAAAGGAGACTAAAGAAAAGAGAATAAAAAGAGGTTTCCTGCTGACATACATGCATCTGCAGCCAGGAGCTCTCGTTTTCGTTATGTGCAGTTACACATTTCCAACCGAGAGGTCTCCATATCCCAGAAACTTCCCATGTGCATAGGATTCAGCCAATAAACAGCCATGCCCCATGAAAAAGCATATGAGTAGGTAATTAGCCCTTCTAAATGATGCCAGGTCCTGTAGACTGAAGCGGCTCACTGACCTGTGAGATGACCCTGAAGGCACTGGTCTTTCCCAGCATCTCGCCGCTCTTGGACACGGATTCTGCTGAGGTTCGAGCCGTTTTGGCTGCCTCTTCTACACCCTCCTTTATCTTCTTACCCAAGTCAGTACGGCCCACCTCCTCGAAGCCCTGCAGGACCACAGATCACTGAGGCTCGACACAAACCACCGTAGGCTTCGCCAGACTCTATAAATACTGGACACTCACACAGTATCATACAGTGTACAAGATTTAGACACAACTGATCACTAAGACTTTTCTTATTCTTGTGTAACTGATTACTTCCTAACTGATGGAGATTACACATACGGCAGAATGCCTTAGACCAAACATTCTAATTCAAAACCCCAACCCAAGTTTGAATCTTTAAAGTATTAAAGAATGTTTTTCTAAACAGTTAAATCTATATTTAAATAAACCATTCACTCTTCAGTCTATACCGTCCAAAATAAGTGTGATGTCACCAAGAATCACGTCATATTCAGCCTACAACGGTTTAGACCCATCTATTAACTCTGATGATTTAAAAAGTAATTCAGCCTGGACTTCAGTGCAGCAGGGCCAATCAGAACTAAGCTTATTTACATATATCTGTCTTCATGTCAGTAACAAAAGCAATGTTTACTTTTAAGAGATGAAGAAAGGTTAGAAAAGCATTGGGTAAAAAATTCATTCTGACTCCTGTGGTATAGAAAACCACACTAACCCCAAAAAAAAAGGTTGAAGGTCAAATGCAGGACATGGCCCATTTCAGAAAATTTAAAGAATTTAAAGTATTGGCTTGTCGAAAATCTATTCAAATCTATTCAACCTATACAGCCAGAAGACGAGGACAATCAGCCAAGGCACGAATGGTGTCCAAATAAAATTTCTGAGGTTAGTGCTGAAGCTATAAGGTTGAAGTAACACAAGACCCCAGCGGTCACCCAAACCCTCTCTGTTAATACATTCTAAAAACCTCTCTCAAATCAAATGCAGGCCTTTAATAACGTTGCGCATACTTGGCTGTATGTTTTTCTTTTTGTCTAAAGACACAACATTAGGACACCAACAACAGGTACACAAACTTGCTCATGAAGTCAGATGAAAGGCTTTTTATGCTTATGCCCATAAAAAGATGAATCAGGAAATTTGTGACCACGTGAGTCAGTGTTTCCTCCAGCAGCATTTACCAAGTGCAGATAAATGTTTTACATACAGTCACATGACAGCACACAAAAATATCACATTTGCATTCTCAGAGGAAGTTCAGTGCACTCACTTCTTTAACTGTTTCTGATAAGGACCCCAGAGTCTTCTTTAGCACCTCGGAGGTCCGCGCTGTTTCTGATTCGATGTTTTTCTGAAAAACAAGAAAAAAGGAAAACAGGATGCTGAAACTTAACAGCTTTAATTCACACTGGCAACGACTTTATAGTCTACCTACACAGTTTACACATGGGTATCGCCTGGGTAGGCATTACGTCGCATATTGTTTCCCCAATGTAATCAAGAAATCATTTAATATACAGAAATTACATGCCAGCATTCACAGAAATATGTCATATATATTTATAAAGTCAAACTGTTGCTCATTTAAAATCTATGTATACCGTCACTGTCAGAACAACAACTCATATCTACAAAGCGATAACTTTAAAGCAGAAAGAAAAAAAACTTTCATTTTGGAGCTATTCGATTGGTCCATTCATAATGACATTTTCACACAATGTAAAGTCCAGCAGGAGTTATTATTATTATTATTACTATGGTAAAAAGTTGAAGATAAAAAAAAACAAGGCTATAAACACAACATCAGAATAAATACAAATAAACATATACAGCAAAACCACAATGTTCTAATATTAAAAAAGACATTTCTTGGTTCAAAGAACATGTGATTTCCCTTCATGAAGAGCTGAATAATCAGAGTATAATAAGTGTGTACTAGATGCCAAGTTTAAATACTGAACCTATTAAACACGTCATATTTTAGTCCATATCAACCAATCATACGAAAGAAAGAGGGGAAAAACACCACACTTAAATATCCTCAACTGGTGGCCATTATAATCTCTGTTCATCATCTCAACTCAGCACCTTTCTGGGAAAGAGACTTGCTCAGCAGTTAGGGTCCACTTCCTGCTGGGAACAGGAAGCAGGAAGCAGGGGGGTCATACAAGTCCACTCACATATTTCCTCCTGGCCTGCTGCAGTGCCTCCGACTCCTCTAGCCGGCGGGCCTCCTCCCTGAACTTCCGAATATTCTCCTTCATCTCCTTGTTCTTGCTCAGCTCCTGTGTTAGAGAGTCCAGGAACTCGCCTAGGAAACTTTTGCGCCCTCCGGAGGCATAACGATGCTGTCGAGGAACACAAGACCATCATATTCATTTAAGGAGTGCCTTTTCAAGCAGTCCCCAAGGGACCCCCAGATGGTCCAGAGCTTGCAACACACAGGAATAAACCAAAATCGCTCAACCTACTGGGGTCCCTGAGGATTTGATTTGAGAACCAAAACATGGATATAGGCTTTGTGGTACGTAACACAACCATCAATAATTCATTTAGACACATGCCACTCTTATCAGGACGGCTGGACAGCAGTGCACTACTCAGCAAGATGCTGACCCAACATAAACCTCTCTGTAGGGTGAGGACTGTCTTGCAAAGACACACAGAGAAAGTCAGTGGCACAGGAATTGTAAGGAATTTATTAGGCATTTTATTTAATAATTGTCTATAAAAAAAGTTGGAACGCTGTGCAAAATGTAAATAATACAAGGCCAACATATAAAATGTTAAAACTATTTTAAAGAATATATGTCCATTTTAAAATTTGATGCCAGCAACATGTTTCAAAAACTTTGGGGACTGTTAAAGTGGTATAACACTAAAAACACACCAACTGTAGAAGTCATTTACATTTTAGGCATTTAGCTGACACACTTATCCAGAGCGACATACAAGGTTATTTGTTTTATAGGTAGGCCAGTGCAGTGTTAGAGGAGTTTTCCCCAAGGACCCTATTGGTGTAGCTCATCATTTGCTACCTAGCCTGGGATTCAAACCCCCATCTCCCACATAGGGTGGAGATCACTTGTGGGTAGTGGTGTTAACCGCTAAGCCACACCAACCAAGTCATATATAAACAGGACCCAGGCCCACTGCTGCCTTCTTTGGACCTGAGATGGACTAAGGTAAAGTGGAAAAGTGAATAAGAATTTGAGTTTTTGGAAATCATGGATGTTGCGTCCTCCAGGCTAAAGAGGAAAGGAACCATTCAGCTTGTTATCAGAACACGGTACAAAAGCGACCATCCGTGATGGTGTGGGGGGCATTAGCGCACATTGCATTGGTGACTTGCACATCTGTGCAGGCCCTGTGAATGCTGCACCATATAAACAAATAATCTGGAGCAACATATGCTGCCATCCAGATGACGCCTTTATAGGAAGGGTCTCGCTTATTTCACCAAAACACATCCTACACGTATTACAACAGCATGTGTCTACAGCTGGAAATACGTGGCACGTTATGAAATGAAAAATGGCAAACGACAAAAGTAGCTTTGAATTGCTGAGCAGCTGAAATCCTATATCGAGCATTTCACCTTCAACCACAGCAATCGTCTCCTCAGTGTTAGAGGTAGAGGTGAATAAAACATATTAGTGAACATGATCCTGCCCTAAAGTTTTTGCATACATTTGTTTCTGCATCAAATTCAACAACAAACAAAAAAATTCCAACATTTAATATGCTGTACTATTTTCAACTAATAGAGTTTATATGATTCACTGCATCTCTGCATTCAGGATATGTACATTTTGTTCAGCGTTCCAATTTTTGGTTGTAAAAAAAGTGGTTGCAGTTAGGCAGGTGTTAAATAGACACTTTATATTTGTCACTGTCATTTTCTGAACAACTGAACATTGTTTTGATACTCTGTATAATTTGTTTTCTACAATACATGTTAACATGTTTGCACAAACACATCCACCACAGAGAACAAATTTAAATACCCAACATTTTTGCAAATTGTGACGAACGTATTCATTTGCCACACAATCTTATCACTTAAGAAAATAAGAATGTAAATAAAACATAACTTTTGGATGTGAAAAAAGCATGTCATGTGACCTGCTGTGTCCAAACCTTTGATCTAAAATACTGTTTTGTAATAATGTTTTGGCTTCAATAAAAAAATCTATTAAAACCTTGAGAACAAAATCACACTGAGAGCTCTGTATGTGCATCTTCTCATGTCCACTGGCAAATGCTGAGGACAAACTGTCCCAACAACAGATCGAGGAAATTGAATATGTGGAAAAAACAGTGACGTACCTGTACAGCCACCGCCTGGCACCCTACGACTCGACACGTGTTGAATGTTAGACATGCTGCAGACAGAGTTCTGCTTCTCCTGAGCAGCAGCTGAAAAGCAAAATACAAAAGCATCACACAAACTGATTAGTGCAATTCACATCCGTTTCTTTCAGTTATGAGAAGAATTCTGCACCATGTTCTATTCATACAAGAGTCGACGAGGGATTCGAGTGCAAATGCTGGGATGCAATAATTATTGTGTTACGATACATCTCTGAAATCTAATAGAAGGTCAAAAAGGATGGCGTTCCATTGTTTAATTGTGGAAATACTATATAACTGTGACCTGGTGTGTATGTGACAATCGAGACAGGCCTATTGATCAGTATTACAGCTGAAGGCAAAATGACTTTCTGTAGCGCTCTGTGGAGCTTTTAGATCTATAGTAACAGTTTGACCAAAACACAATTTACATGATGTTTCACTTTCCCAAAACCAATCGGTCCAACTTTCAGGTCTAAAGTTGCTTCTTTAGTTCCTAACTTGAGGTACAAGGCTAGTGTAGCTAACACTGGAAAATATACTGGAAAGATATACATCCCCATAACTTCTACCAACCTCCGCCAACTACATAAAGGTCTTCATTAAATTCAGTAAACTAAGAAAACAAACAAAACTGAGAGAAGCTGCTTTAGACGGTAGGGTCTGTACTCACAAACCACCTTAAAAGTAGTAGTGCTGATCTAGGACCAGTATTTATGAGAATGACCATCAGAAATATGTAGGAGCCTGATCCAAGGTCAGTCCTGGGGCCGTCTAAAACATACTGTCTAAAGATCGCAGTAGTGAAGTTTTTTTTTTATATATGCACACACACATACATACATACATACATACATACATACATATATATATATATATTTATAGTTCAAAATGTATAATATTCTGCTCTAAGCTGCATCAATTTAGCTGCACCACCATAGAGAAGACCTGTTTGCAGGTGAGGGGGAAGAATTCGGGTGACTATTGACTGTCAGTGTTTGTTAGCAACATTAGCCTCGAAATAGTCTTATGGAAAAAAACAAAAAAACAAATTAAAGACACCAAAGAGTCTTGGCTGATCAGCTCATCTGAAGTGTGGTTGGTGTAGTTGGTGTAGTTCAGCAGACCACTACTGGCCAGGGAGCCATCACCACATGTGGGAGACTGGGGTTCGTATCCCGGTCTGGGTGACTATGCTGTGCTATACCTATATGAGCCCCTGAACAAGAGGTAAATATGATTAAGGGCGTCAGCTAAATGCTGTAAACTAAAAATTTCGAGCAAGAGGAACCAAGGCTCAAAAAGGGGAACCTGTGGTTGATGTAGCACAGCAAATAGAGCCACCACCACATGTGGGAGACTGGGGTTCAAATCCTGGTCTAGGTGACTGTGCTGTGCTACACTGATAAGAGCCCTTGGGCAAGACTACATTGGCCTTCCCTGTAAAATGATTAACCTTGTAAGTCGCTCTGGATAAGAGTGTCAGCTAATGCAGTAAGCGTAACACATTGTACGTTTTACATTATTTTTGGATTATATGTTTATTGATTTCTTGATTATTTATTTATTTATGGCTGAACTGTTTCTTTAAGATGAAACTTTACAGAACAGAAGAGGGCAATGATGCCTAAAACATACGCATTAAAACATAAACTGAGATGATGCATATAATACAAAACAAACAAGCGCACATACATGCTATTACACTTTATGGTTTTGTGTTTGGGGGAAGTTACAAATTATGAATTATGAATCCTGGCTGCCTTAAATGATATTATTTTATGTTATAAAGGTTACAACAATAGATTAATCTATAAAGATGTTATTGAACACAGTAAAACGAACATAAAGACTAGAAGGATTAATGTCCTGCTTACTTAACCCACCGGAGGGTCAGTGAAGTCTCGGAGCAGCCCGGCTGGTTTTTAGGCTGCTGGTATGGACACAGACAGGAGCTCGTGTGTCTGTAGTGTGCGCTAGAAATGAATGGGGATCCTCTGCAATGCGGACTCACAGAGGCAAACCCAACAGAAACACACAGCGGCCCCAGCGCCCTGAGACACGCTCAGACTGACACCGCTGTTTCTCTACCGCTGGATTATTTCACTCCTTAAACCGAACACTAAGGCAGAATTGAGCACAGAACCAGAAGAGCCTCACCTCAGAGCATCTGCACAAGGACGCCGCCATCTTGCAGTGAACTTGCGTCACGTTGAAGGTCAGCTGGTATTCTGACGTCAGCTCCCGCGTGACTTGTTACAATGATTTAAAATCAATAGAAAAAAACACTCTTATTAATATATTATTTACTGTTACAGGCTACATGTCCAAACGCGGCTGACTGAAAATATTTAACAATTACAGCAAACATCATTACATACATCATAACAACATACATCAATACAACATACATTATTACATACATCATAACATACATCATTACATACATTACATACATCATAACAACATACATCATTACATACATCATAACAACATACATCAATACAACATACATCATTACATACATCATAACAACATACATCAATGCAACATACATCATAACAACATACATCATTACATACATCATAACATACATCATTACATACATCATAACAACATACATTATTACATACATCATAACATACATCATTACATACATTACATACATCACAACATCATACATCATTACTACATACATCATAACAAGATGCATCAAAACAACATACAGCATTACATACATACATCACATATATCATAACAACATACATCATTACATACATCATAACATACATCATTACATACATTACATACAGCAATACAACATACATCATTACATACATCATAACAACATACATCAATACAACATACATTATTACATAAATCATAACAACATACATCATTACATACATTACATACAGCAATACAACATACATCATTACATACATCATAACATACATTACATACATCATTACTACATACATCATAACAACATACATCATTACTACATACATCATCAAGAGAAACATGAAGAAACTATTGTCTGGTTCTTTTTTAATATATATATATTTTTTATTACAACTGGAAGCCATCATATTCCCAAAGGCAAACAGCCAAACTGAATACATTTCCTTACTGACTGGATCAGCACAGCTCAAGCTTATGAAACAAGCAGCAGTGAAGTTAGTGTCTAACTGAACTTTCTTTTTTCTCTCTGGTGTATGTATTATGTTAAATCATGTTTCTGTTTTTATTCTATTGTAAGATATGTTTGTGTCAAACCCTTATGTATCTTAATAAATAATAAAAAAAATAATATTAATAACATGCCATTTCATGTTAGGATTGGCCAGTTATACCTGCAATGTGATAGTTGAACAGAATGTCAGTAAAATTCAATTGTAAGATTTTTACCTATTCAAACCCACATTTATCATAAAAAGACAAAATGCCACAGAACGTGTTCTGATTGGACATATGTGATTAAAGTCTGAACAGTTATTTCCTGACCATTTAAATTTTTTTCTACTATATGTGACTCACATAAATGTTTTTCACAATACACAATTGCGATTTACCTGTTTTGGTAAAATCTGTAGTCCGGCATGACTGAAAAGAACTGACTTTAATATGATGAATAAATAAATCGATTTAAAATAATACCTTGTTCAGTTTTTGAGTATATAAGACAGGAACACACAAAACTACAATACTGTATGTCTTTCTGCCATGTCACACCTGATCCAGCTCAAAAGCACTTAATGATTAGCTTCTGATGTGAACAGTGTGCAGAAAAGCCAGCCTGCGGGGCAGGAACTGAGAAACACTGTGTATATTAGCATTCTGTATGATGCAGTTTTGCATTATCACTGGTTTTCTGTATTTGATAAGACCACGCTTGCTGCAGTCTATGTGGCCTTGCTGGTATTGGTTCCTCCAGGAAATGACTTCATTCACAACAGCAAAAGCTTAAGACTTATGAGTAATGACAGTTCCAAACACCTGAGCTCAGCAAAGTACACAGTCCACGGCCTTCCGTGTTGACTTAATGACTTAACTGAACGTATGACATATGACATTCATAGGGGATTCATTTGGCTACTCTGCAAGGTTCCACTTGTCGTTTATTCCATTAAGCCAAAGCACTACAAGCTCTTCAAAGGTTCTTCAGTAGAAACAACGATTATATATAGAGAACTGCGGCCACCAAAAGGGTTTCTTTTAACATAGAACCTTTATTCGGTACTACAGCTGTATCCAAAACTCATCTAAGCAGCTGACTAACAATCTGAAAATGAAAGCTATGGAAAAGATTAAAGCACGTGCAGTTTGCAAGTTACCACTATCTGAAATGCCATGAGGGGAAAAAAAACACAAGATAGATAGAATTGATCTCGTATGCTCACAGGCTCCTGGCCAGAAGAGCAGAGTAAACCCCCCATATGACAGCAAAGGCCCTGCAATGGAGTTTAGCTGACACAAAGGTAGCGGTGCACTGTTCTGCTGTGCTGCATCGCTGGCACAAACATGATCTGCATGGAAGATCCCTTTACTTGGTCTACTACTACTTGACTACTTTGGGTTTTAGCCAGATGCATTCACATTTGATAGTCAAGTGCATCCTCAGTTAGACAGACTGAAATCTAATTGCTCATAACAAACGACCCACCACTTTCTGTGATATACTGAAGATACTGCTACCTCGAATTTTGCAAATTTGCATGCCATTTCTTCAAACTTATGGAAAGCCAACAGCTATGGCCGTCCATGCAGAAGAGAAAACGCATGTTTAGCTCAGTACTGACCTTGATCACAGACATAGCAAAAGCAGCTATGGTCCATGTGCAACCTCCATTATTATTAATTCCCTTGCCAACACGGATCATGTGCTCAGCGACATGAGCGTTTCAGATTTGTATCTTTTTTAGATGCGTCTTGAGCGCGTTCACACTTGTATTTTTATGTGGCTTACCCATATCCGAGTACATTGGGCTGTTGCTAAGCACTGAGTTAGCGGCGCATCCAAACCTTTGCACATGCCACAATTACTATTTTACTTGCTCTAATTTTCAAATATGCAGCAATTCCGCATTAACATTTGCAACTAGATTTATTTTCCTTGTTCATTTCTAAAACCAACCAAGTACGTCATTTGACTTCCAAAATACATCGAGTTCAATGGAGACCTTTGTTGCTTAATGATTGCTACAATTGCTTACATAGATTCCGAGCACTGTGTCCTTTGACATTTCAATTGTATTTTCTTGCACACACCTTAACGCCGTGTTGCATCTGAGTTGCCATTTGTATACTGTCTTACAACACACCCACCTTTATTTCTAAACCTCATTGTGTCTGAGTTGTGACTCCTCGGCTCAGTTTTATCTCGTCACACCCTACAGCAGCGAGTGATTGAGTTAATCTTTAGCGTGAAAGCCAACACCCAGAATGATGAACTAACCATGCAAGATACCTCACGTCTCAGTGGGCCCGTCTCTGCAGCAACAGAAATCAGGGGAACCAATACAAGTCAGCAAAACTGAAGCTTTTCAGGGTAGAGTGTCCAACTTTAATTACAGAAGGCTATTACACCACAGTAGCACTACTCATTTTACACTGGGCTACAGGCACTACAGTGCATTTCACATTTACCCAGTTTTCTATTCAGTAAAGTCCAATGGCCAATTAAAATAACTAGCAAGAGCTAACCATCATAAAATGCTAACTTGCAGAGGCAAAGACCCTGCTTGGAGGAGAACACTAAATTAATGTAGATGTGCAGATCCCCTTAATGATCAGCATTGCGCTGAGGATTGTGGGAGGAAACTATATATGCTTTTTTTTTTTTTTTTCCTACATTCATGACGATGACAGTGACGACCTAATGGCTTCTCCAGTGACTCTGTATGTATAAGCAGAAGTTAGCGAGTGTGAAGGTCACTACAGACAGACTCAAATAAGTAATGCACTGGGTACATCAGTGTATATCATCGACACAGGAAGAAGCTACGTCAACACAATTATTGCCAAACTGAGGTTACTGAGGCTGTTTTACATAAAACATGAAGCTGGGTATACATTCTTCATCACAATACTCCACCACATGTCTAAAAAAAATTTAGAATTGTTGCAAGAGCATTTGTGAGGTGAGGCACTGATGGGATGATAAGCTCTGGATCAATACAACTGATCCCAAAGACAGAGATGGAGCTTCATCACTCCAGACTATGCAGTCCCACTGCTGGGGTGCGGGGGACTTGTACCCCTCTAGATGATGCTTGTTATTGGGCATGATGTACTAGGCCTGAGGTGTCCCATTCCACTGGCAGTCCTTTTCTATGGGGATCATACAAGCTATGTGCAATCGGCTGCCTGAAAGCAGCTGGATTAACTCCACAGATGAGGCATCTGAATGGACGTCTTGTGATGTAAGCCTATGCAATAACGCACGGGCAAGAAAGCCTCAAAACAAATGTAGGCAAACCAGCACCACTGCTGACTGCTTCCCCTTCCCTTTCAGCGGGGCTCGCACTGCACGGCGTGTTCAGCGCCCTCTAGCGGACGGTATGGGAACCCTCCCCGGGACTCCTCCCCTTCTGCAGAGTCGAGAGATCCCTCTTCCTGCGGTCAGCTCTATGTGACAGCCAGCACTGGCGCATTGTCTTTCCTATTTAACTTTATTTTCCCCCCTCACTCCTCTCTCCCCAGCACTCCACACGCGCCCCGCAGCCTTGCGCGCTTCTCCTCGGACTCAGGCTCGCCGCGGTCTTCTGGAACATGGGCAACAGGGACGATGAATACGATTTCTTGTTCAAAGGTAAATCCAGGGGGCTGCATTCTCCCTTATTGGTGGGGTTAGTGCTTCATAATCCTTCCATTGTCTTCCAAGCCAGGCAAATGATCGACGGGGGCTTAAGAGTCACATCGTAATCTCGGTCGTAGCTTGAGAATGTCCTCTAATATGCACCGGCTTGCCCATCACACATATCCTGTTTGCCATCACTGCCGCTGTGCCCGCAATAATAGCTGTCATCGCAGCATAGCGACGCCCGCAGAGGCATCGACTGGCATCGGCATCGATCGAAGGAACATCTGTTTTGACTTGTTTTCAGCTCGGATGCTTTCAGGCCGGGTTGTGAGCAAAGGGGACAAGGCCGGGGGTCTGATGCACTACAGCGAATACGGAGCGGAGACTGCAGAAATGTAGGTTGGGGTGGTCTGTGCATCACAAATGACCCACAAAAACGAGGATCTTTGAACGTTCAGTCTGTGGTGTTTGGAGGAGCGTTGTGAATCTCAGCAACGAACGTTTTGTGACACGTTTTATCTGCTGACGCATTTTAAGTTAAGCCTGAATGGAAAGATGGATCACGAAGACCAAGCTGAAGTTAGCTTCCTATTCGAATTGCCCCGGTCCACCTTAAATGGTGCAGCAGTTACGTTCTGGCGCCGCACCGTTTAAGGCGGAACGGGGCAATCCGAATAGGAAGCTGGGCGCCGATGTTCACAGAGGACATGGTTTAGAAAAGTGTGACCTACTAACGAAGCCATGTCCACCGTCAGCTTTCGCAGATGCCTCTGGGCTTCCATTAGATAGGCCGGAGAAGAAGCCTGCATCATCATGTTCTCTCCTTCAGCTCCTTCTAGCCTTGGCTTGCTGACAATCGCTGGAGACAGACAGCAGCACTCGTCGCTCCCTAGCTTTGATTAGCACACTTGAACCTCACCACCCAGTTAACAGAGGCTGACTTGTCGCTCTGCTAGCTTCCTGAAGGACAAAGTTCTGCTTTATTTGCTAGTGAAGATGCAAACAATGGGATTGTAGCCCCAGCACCACCCACGTTAGCTTAGCCTGGTTGTGTCACACCATGGTTTTGCAAAGTGATTCGACCAAATGCAAAACGGGTTATGGACTGGTGGCTTCACCGCAGTAGACTAGGGCTGCGTCCCAAACCGCACACCACTGTCCTAAGTAGGAGCCTAGAGCGAATAATCGATATTGCGAAATATCGCGATATTTTAAACACACGCCGGTATTATACATTTTTGACCTCTCACCACAACAAAAAGTCTGGACTTATGCAAAAACTATAACATAACATAAACTAATTATCTACATGTGTACGTCATACTTTGAGTTAGCACTAATGTCCTGATTTTTGAACAAATCCCGGTTTTCCTGAGACAGTAGCCTACTGGAGCTGTCCCTAGAAATTTTCCCATTTTACTACGCAGAAGTAAGCGGAAGGCCCTAAAGACTGGGCTGGGGCTAGGCTAGGTTTATACTTGATGCACTGTAAAGTTTTATTTATGTGTAATGTTGAATACGGCGGGAGCGGAGCCACACGATTATTTCATATTGTTCTCTGAAAGCTCACAGATATGGACGTAAAAGTACAGCACTATCAGAAATAGTGAAGGAAGTGTAAATACTTCCAGTCAGCTTATATTACTCGTAGCTAAAATAACAGAAAACAGTTTTCTGTCCACTCAGCGCAAAGTACTCAGTAAGCTCGCAGATACCCACTGTCCACAACACCGCCTCTTTCATTATTTATTCATAGCAGATACATTATTTTCATAGTAGTTACATTATTTTGACCTCCTCCAACATCGCCATGTTTGTTGTCAGAAACGGTTGACTCTGGACTGCCCTCTAATGGCTGTTGTATTTAACTACCATGCCTGTGACAAAGGAAGGCTTGAGGCTTGGAAGTATATGTAAAGTGATGATTAGAGTGTCATTTCACGTACAGACATATTCATTTTTACACATATAGATGGTGTAAATTACATTGCGCTAACTGTACATGTAGTGTCTTTCTCTTTACTAGGCCCTCTCCACCAACGTGGAAGGGGTCAAGTTCGAACCATTTGGCATATTTGCCTCAAACATTTCAACACAGTTCGGAACCTAAAAAGTTCTTTCCCAGCTGGAACCAACGAATAGTAGGTTCTGCAGCACAAACCGTGACGTCCGTGGACGTGTTAGTTGTAATAACAGAACAAACGTTCACAGGTAATCCACACCATCTTGTATGTACTGTTTACTACCGCTGTGCTGACGTTGTTGATGTATCCTTTGACATTCTTTGATTCCAGTAAAAGTTGGTGCAAACGCAGAACTGGTTCCCTTGATAGCATCGATGTTCTATGAAGTCTGAATGAAATCAGCTCAAGAACCAGGGTTCTTTTGGTCAAACAGGGCTATCCTTGTACTCCGCACACAAAGTTCCGTAGTTTACTATAGCTTCAGTCGCCATGCCAACTACTGTATGATTGTCTGACATGGTTTACAGCTACAAGTTTGTCAGCACCCAGTTTTATCAGACGACCTTCACCATAATTTATTACAGTACATCAGTTACCTTGCCCAAAATATGTGAAACCTGAACTGCCCCCACCCTTTTGTATTTCACAGATAAAAAGCTTGGGTAATAATACAGTATATCGAGCGCTGTACTGGAAATGACTTTGGTTTCCATTCCAGGAATCTGGACACCTTAATGTGTGCGTGTTCTGGTTTACAACCAAATAATTACAGAGAATCACTGGATGTTAAAAGCCCAGTTTACACTGTATAATACTAAATAATCATAGAAGCTAGTCCAGCTTTTATTATATGTCAGTTATGCTCATAATCAAAAGAATAGTTGCACCCCGAAGGAAGGATGGAGTTGTAGAGGTTCCTAACGGTGTTTTGCAATAATCCATCCCATGCAGCTTGAATATTCCCACAGAGTTCCTGCAGATTTAGCTCTAAGGGTGGAGGATGAGTAATACCAGGCCCTCTGGATGTGTGACGCCTGTCTCTCCACACATGGACTTGTCGGTTATCTCCACCAAGACAAAAGTGGGACTCGTCACTGAAGATGAGCCGCCACTGTAGATGAGCCACCACTGTAGTCTTTACCAGCGTTGACGTGGTGTGAAGGGCAGCTGTCATAACAGTCTGTGTGCATGTAGTCCTGCGTTGTGTAGTCATCTGCCAATGGTGCTGGCACTAACAGGATGACTCGTGGAGGGCTGTTGGGTTAGTCCACAGCCATAAGGCCTGTCCTTGCCTACGTCCAAAGCGCAGCCAAGCGTAAAACTTGGATCAATCGAAAACAGTCAAAACAGTCAATTCCCTCTGATGGTTGATTCCCTCTGAGTGCAACTATTTGTTCCACTGCTCTTTTGATGATAAGTGCGTATTACAGGCGAGGAAAATGCAGGTTACGAGTAATTCTCTGTAACGTTGACATGTGGTAGTTCTTGTTTGTGTAAATTTGCCTCATTGTCCAAGGTTACCTAGTAATACATACTACACCACCATTAGGTACAGAATGTGAAAGGTATAGTAATATGTGGGTGCAGCCTAGGATAGGAATCTTCCATGATGGTAATGTTGATGATGGAATTTGCTGCTGCCCTCTGACTTCCGTCTTTTTTGGTGGGTCATTCATACAGTTGTTCTTATCGGAGACTCTGGTGTTGGAAAGAGTAACCTCCTGTCACGCTTCACACGGAATGAGTTCAACCTGGAGAGCAAAAGCACAATTGGGGTGGAGTTTGCAACCCGCAGCATCCAGGTGGATGGCAAGACGATAAAGGCGCAGATTTGGGACACGGCCGGCCAGGAGCGCTACAGGGCCATCACCTCTGCGTGAGTGCAATAGCAGACCATTCTTTCACATTCTTTAATCAGGCCTAGAAGGGGGCAAGGGGCTAAATAACATGGGTCATAGTCAGTTCTATTCAACCTATCTTAAGGAGGCTTACAATAGGCTTGAAGGAATCCTCAGCCCAGCCTCTGTTTGCTGCATCCGCTGTTTACCATGAACAGTTGCAATGCTTGTAGCTGTACTAACAAAAGGAACAGAGAATTAGGTATATGTAAGGTATAAGGTTGGTACCGTCCATCCTCACCTTAATGAAGGATATCTGTGGATATTTGACTGTAATCTGTGAATATCTCCAGTCACAATCATGGCTAGATGGTGAAAATGTGATTTTACATGTAGTCTTCTTCACGCTGCATAGTGCTACTTATATGCATCCATTCTGCCATTCAGTGTTTCAATGTGAAGCCTTAAAATGACACACCAGCAACCTATGTTTTTCTGTTGTAAGTTGGAAGCTAAAGTGCAAACTCCTAAACCTGTGTCCAGTGGTATGGTTAACCAGTTATAAATGTATTTAGACACGTCATTGGTAGTCATTAGACTATACCTGCATAACAGTAGGCTTAGATAGGGGCCCCAGAGAATTTTGCTTTGGGCAAAGACTAGAACCAACCTAGTAGGCAGTAATAAAAGAGGTAGCATATGACTAAACTTTTCAATAATTTAGTTGTGTTGTCTTAACAGAATATGGACGATTTATAGACAACAATTAATCAACTTGGATTAATGAACAATGAATGAACTTGGATTCAAAGAAAAGTCAGTGAAGTAGCTCTGAAATGCACTAAACATTACTTAAATTTTGAGACTCAAATTAACATGTTGGAAAAGAAAACGCGTAAAATTTTGATCCGATCAAATGTGGTCATATGCAAAAGTTTTGGCACCCCCAGTCAAATTACTCTGAATAAAGCTATATATATATATATATATATATATATATATATATATATATATATATATATATATACAGAGTAATTTGACTGGGGGTGCCAAAACTTTTGCATATGACCACATTTGATTGAATCAAAATTTAATCTTTTTTTTTTTTTTTACAGTAATTTGACCTGGGGTGCCAAAACTTTTGCATATGACTGCATTTGATTGAACTGAAATGTCTTTATAGGAAAGTTATTTTATTTTATATTTTTTGTATTTAGAAACACTGGAATATTTCTATAAAGTAATTTCCACCATACCACAAAAGCCAAATGAGTGAAACAGGAAACCACAGCACCTTCCCAGGCTGATCTGTATCTCTGACCACTCCTGCAGCTACTACCGAGGCGCTGTGGGTGCCTTGTTGGTGTATGACATTGCCAAGCATCTGACCTACGAGAATGTGGAGCGCTGGCTGAAGGAGCTGAGGGACCATGCTGACAACAACATCGTTATCATGCTGGTGGGCAACAAGAGTGATCTGCGCCACCTGAGGGCAGTGCCCACCGACGAGGCGCGAGCCTTTGCAGGTACTCCAGGGGCCGAACTAGCAGAAGAGAGTGGAAGAGAGGGAAGAATCTAGCTGATTGTGCAAAAAGTGCTGAAGGGGGCTAAGATGGTTAAAAAACAAAAACCCAACCAAACCCTAAATTCTAAAAAAGGGAAAACCAAAAAATAAAATCAGAAAAGAAATCCCCCGCAAGAATACTGCCCAGCAGAAATGTAGACAAACTGAGCCTCGTAGAAACATGTACAGTGACTGTGGATTAAAATGAAATCTGATTGGTTTAAAAAGAGAAATAAATGACCAAAAGATAAACAGCAACAGCAGAACAGCAGCTAACTCGTGTTTTTGAGTAGATGACGAGCTTGAAACCGCATGCACAAATCCCATTCAGCCTCTTGAGAAATGGTAGCTAGTTTGTACCTATATCTGAAATGCACTGCTTATCTCAGACCACTTTCGCTTTCTGTGCTTGTGAAAGTTCACACTGTTTGGAAAGATCAGATGTAATGTCTCTGTGGTGAGCTAACAGTAGAATGGTGGCAAATTCATTGTCTGTAGTCGGTCTAAATGAGCTACCACATGGTTCTTCTTCATAGCACAACATTCTCATTGGGAAACATTATGCGGCAGCTCGAAACCGTGTGGTACAATGAACTTACTGTCAGTGTTCTATAAAGCTTGTCTAACCCGGCACCACATGAATGTTTAGCTCTGCGCCGTACTGAACCCCAGATCGTTTTTTAGTGACATTTGCTTTCTGCAGCTGATGAATACTTGACCAGTGCAATCCAAAGGGCCAGGCCTGATGCCAAACATCAACATCACCAGATAGAACTGCCAAGAAATAGCACTGTATCATTTTATACCAAGCCATAAATGTAAGGGATTTAAGGTTTTTGGTTTGTTACTCATTTCTCACTACACATACTTAGCAATGCTAATCGCATGGATCACAACACCAGCATTGTAATCTACGGAGGGCGACAGAGACCACCACAAAACCTGAAAACTGCACAGAAGCCTCAACAATTAAATACCAGACTTTTCAGTGTGTAATGTGTCCACACCTGGACTTCTTTACACCTTCCATACTCTTTTGGGAGACCTCCTTTCGTGTTTCCAAATTAAACAGGGATTATTTGTCCATAACTCCAAATTCTTAGAAGCGGGTTGCAGTTTCTGCTTCCTGTGATCTAAATAATCCCAAAGACATTCATTGGTGTTGAGGTCTGTGTCCTGGGATGACCAGCCCATTGTTCTGAGAACACTGGCTCGGCTTCGTTGTTTGAGTTGCAAATTTCTTTCCCCCAGTTACTTCCTGACATCTATAAATCCTTTCAGACCCATAGCACTGGGTTATCTCAGTGGAAGGATGGACAGATACAGCTGTGGATGTTATCAGATCTAAAGCTAATCTCATAAAGAGGAAAGCTTTATGTACTGATCATCTGATGGTGTCATTTTTGGTGGTCTGGCAGGTCTTGCATGGTTGCTAGGAGTTCCATATCCTCTGTATCTTTGTTTTGTTTGGTTATTTACCATTCCTTGTAATCCTTAAAGGGATTACATCTACTTAATCTACATCGACTGGACATTGAATGCATGAACAGTGGTCTCACTGGACGACACACTATGTACTATATGTATCATACTACAAGGTACCCACGATGTTTAGTATAGCTCAATGGTCTGACCAGTGTTAATGCAATAGTGGCTACTAATGTAGATGTTAAGAAGGTGTGTGTGCTATTCTTGCTATTCAGCCAGATATTAACAACTCTCTCTTTTTTTCTTTCCTAGAGAAGAACAATCTGTCGTTTATTGAGACCTCTGCTCTGGATTCAACCAACGTGGAAGAGGCATTCAAGAACATTCTAACAGGTACATCATGTTTACCCCACCCCCTCCCCCAAACTCCAAAACCATCCCTTTCCTTTTTAACAGTCTGAAGTGCCAGTGTTTTACTCCTACTCAGAAACGGGGGTGTGAATATTGCTCAAGCCGGCTAGCGGCTCCAGTCCAACCCACTGCAGCAGTGATTCAGGTTTATGTCAGGTTGTAAAAATGGCTGTGAAGCATCTGTCAGAATGTAGTCTTGTGAGAGAAGTATGACCCAGTATGCAGCGGAGCCTAATCACTCAAGCATGGATAGGTCAATGTGCACATAACTGCCATTCAAACGCCTGAACACAGACAGAAGCAGGGTGAACTGGGTTTGCAAGCGATATACGGCATTACAAAAGCAGCACATAATAAAACACGGGGCTCGCTGTAAAACAGAATGTACTATAAAAAATCTAAACAGAACCAAAACCTGCTGCTTAGACGGAAAGGCCTAAAAGTAAATGCAACCTTTAGTAAACATGCAAACATGCTGTGGGGCCGGGCTTGCCTTTTAGCCATTCAGATAGTTAGCAGGACACAATGAAACAGAGTCAGTGTTTGGTGAGAATATTCTGTGTAGCAACCGCAGTTGTTTATGATGTGGCTCACATGCTGTAAAATGCCCAAAATGACGCACAAAACAGTCAACATTCATAATTTCATTAAAGGGAAATGGAATTCCGGAATAACAGGAACCACATCTCCCCTCTTACTTTCAATCTAATGCCCTATAAATCCTCCCAGTTCCTCAGTGCTAGCTCACTCCTACCACAGTCATAAGGGGCAGGCATCTGGTCTTCTAGCTCGAACAGCAGAAGCCACTCAGATCTCCAGCTCAAGTTCTCTCCCTTCCCTCTATCGGTCATACTGCCACCATACGATGAAGGCAAAGTCAGAATACCGTAGTTTATTACGTGCCCCTAGTGCTAATCTGTCGTTTTTTATGATCGCTGCAATGGCATACTGTGCAACCTTTAAACTGCCTTCGAAAAACTATCATATGGTGCCTTCAGGCAGTTACCTAACAGGGATTATGGATATAAGGATTCTGATGGCTGTGGCTGTGTAGACAAATAGCACCTACAGGGGTTGGACAATGAAACTGAAACACCTGTCATTTTAGTGTGGGAGGACTCATGGCTAAATTGGACCAGCCTGGTGGCCAATCTTCATTAATTGCACATTGCACCAGTAAGAGCAGAGTGTGAAGGTTCAGTTAGCAGGTAAGAGCACAGTTCTGCTCAAAATACTGCAATGCACACAACATTATGGGTGACATACCAGAGTTCAAAAGAGGACAGATTGTTGGTGCACGTCTTGCTGGCGCATCTGTGACCAAGACAGCAAGTCTTTGTGATGTATCAAGAGCCACGGTATCCAGGGTAATGTCAGCATACCATCAAGAAGGACGAACCTCCACCAGCATCACGTAGTGACCTGGCCACTATCCTGCAAGAAGAATGGCTTAAAATCCCTCTGACCACTGTGCAGGACTTGTATATGTCATTCCCAAGACGAAATGATGCTGTATTGGTCGCAAAAGGAGGCCCTACACCATACTAATAAATGATTGTGGTCTAAAACCAGGTGTTTCAGTTTCATTGTCCAAACCCTGTAGTCTTTAGTATGGATTACATCTCAGGATATATGAGACTTCTATTTTCATGGTGCCTGTAGCCATTTATGATCAATGAGCTGACATCAAAATAGTGCTTATGGCCAAAACAGTGCCCTAGCGTAATGAAGCCGGTCTGAGAAACATCTCTAAAACTGTAGAGCATCTAGACATGGAGGATTTGAGTCTCTTTGCTGGAGCTTAGGGAGGATTTTGCCTTTGTTTGGATCTGCCACTTGTAGAGATCTGTCGCTATGATCATCCCTTTTAGTGTAACAGACGCTGGTTGAAGGAGCCAAAATCCTCTACAGGGCCACTTATTTCTATGCCATGACAGACTTTAGCGCAAAATGAAAGCAAGCATACGGATCTTCCAGTGACAGTGTTTTAAATCCAACTGTCACTGATGGACGAACGCTGAAACATCACTCTCTTATTCCCTTCAGTGTTGTTTAAATGAGGGTCCAGACTGCAATGATGGAAGATTACCCAAAATTCCCTTAATGTCAGGGCTGCATGGTGTGCGACAACTACACTGTAATGATACTACAACAAAGGATGTGTACACTGACTTCTACAGTATACCATTAATAATATCACATGACACGTCAAGCTGCTAGAACCCGAAGCTGTTCATGCTCTGAGACTGGTTAGCATGCTGGCAGACAACACAATGGAAATTTCTGGGACTTTGAGTGCTGAGTTCATGACTTTGTAGTCTCTGATTTCAGTGCTGCCCTAAAAACAACAGCCATGCTGGCTTTAAAGGCTCCCAAACCCACTCTGTTAGAGTTAGAGAAGTGAGAAACAAAGACATTAGAGAAGTTAATGATTGTTCAGTGTAATATACACAACTTGGTACTCATTGTTTGAAAGCTGAGCTTTAGTCTCAGAGAGGAAACCACTGGACGAAGCTCTGTAACACATGTGGTACCTCTGTGTGTAATATCGTCTTTCGTGATATTCCGGATATGATAATCTCACTCGTCATCTACACCCCTTATCCTTCTGGGTCACAGTGGGTTGTGGAGCCTATCCCAGTCCCCATTGGGGAGAAGGCAGGAAGCACCCTGGACAGGTTTCCAGTCCATCGCAGAGATATAATAATTGTTTATGTAAATTAACATTATTGTTTATGATTTATCCACATGCAGGTGCCTACTGCTTTTCGTTTAGCAGCAACCTTAGCAACCGCTAGCATCCAGTGTTGGAAAAAGTAGTGCTGGCTGAATACTGATTACACAGTCAGGAGTCAACATATTGGAAATACATTTAGAATACATCCATCTTCGTAACCCACATACTAACTCATGTTCATGTTTTATGTATGTTGAACTTGTTTTATTACAGTTAAACTCTTAATATTTCATATTTTCCTCACAATCCCGTCATCTTATAAACTAAGCAAACAATTTTTCATACCCCAATAACAACGTCTTGCAACACTGACTGAAAGTGATGTCATGAACACATCCACTACAGAGAAGTTTAATCATCCCTCAGCAGAGTTTAATACCACTGAGATTAATAACTGATAATCATACTGATTCTTTAGTCTACTCTGGATTTAGCAGAGCTCAGTAACACTGATATTAATAACTGATCATCACACTGATTTATCTCACCAATCAGACTTTAGCAGAGCTCAGTAACACAGGGATTGATTTATTAGCTTTAGCCAAGTTCATTAACACTGAAATTAATAACTGATCGTCGCACTGATTTATCAGTCCACTCAGACTCTAGCAGAGCTCAGTAACACTGAGATTAATAACCAATCATCACACTGATTTATCAATCTACTCAGGATTTAGCAGACGTTTCTTCTATAGGGTCTGTCTTTATGTTGTGTTCTCATTTTTAAGTAGTTAATAATGTATGGGCGGTCTTTATTTTGAAGATGGTATATATTTTTTACATTTAGTGGGTAAATATTCTAGAACAGTGTTCTCAGAACTGTAAATGGTAACTGCCTTTACAAAACTTCTGTATACTGAATATTCCCAGTGTGTCTATATTCAGCATTAAACACAACACTGATTTGGGGCCAGTGAATTAATGAACACAGCCGTAATGTATGTTATAATATGGGGTGATACATCGTAAACCATGGTGTCTTAAGTCAACCCCCAACCAAGTCAAACGGTCAAGACATGCTTGGTGTCCAAAGCCTTGTTTTTTGTTTGGTACTGGATCTATAAGCATAATGTATCTAAAGTGGATTACCCTGTATTACTTACATTACTAAAGAAGCAAATGTTGGACACAAAACACGTCTCAGTCTGGGGTAGGAGGAAAACTACAACCTGCTTTTATAATATAATATATATTATATTATATATACCCTTTATAAAGGGTCAGAAAGTCTTCTAAGCTTTGGGACACCTAGGATTCCCGAAATGGCTCAGTGCCTTATTACTAGTAGAACTGAATGAACTGCATGCTAATGTTTGTTCTCTCTTGCAGAGATCTATCGCATTGTATCACAGAAGCAGATCGCCGATCGGTCAGCTCATGACGAGTCACCGGGCAACAACGTGGTGGACATCAGCGTTCCACCCACCACGGACGGGCAAAAAGGCAACAAACTTCAGTGCTGCCAAAATCTGTAACCATGACAACCGGCCATCGGTCTCCCCTTTTCCCCCCACTTCACTTATCTCCAATTCTCTCTCTGCGTGTCGTGCCGCTGATGTTCCCCCGATTTATTTGTGTAATATATATTTTTTTCTTTTTGATAGCTTCTCAACTCACGAACACACATATGAGACAGACAGACACACACACACACACACATACTACTGCCATAAAATAAAATTTTACAGTATCTCATTGTGGCGAAGTTTGTTGGCTTTGATTATGGTGGAAACAAAGACCTCAGAGTTATGAAAGGAAAAACAGAGTCATGCAGTATCTAGCAACGAACAACTTGATTCACTTTGATTAGAGCTTATGGAGGATTCTGCCCTGGCTCTGAATTTGTCCTTTCTCTCAGCAGAAAAGAAGCAGAATGTACAGAAATGATATGATTATGGATGATAGAATACCTGTTAGTTAGCATAATAGAAAGTAGCAAAATGCTTCAAAGGGCTTTTTACTTCCAAGGACCACCCAGGGACAGATTACAGCAAAGACACTTCACTGAGCGTGTTTCAAATCCAGCGGCTGTCAGTGGAAGATGAATGCTGAAATCTGGTTCTTTTATCTACTGCAGTGTTTGTTTTAAATGAGGATGTAGACTGCAATGAGGAAAATCCTCCTAAATCTCCCCTCTGGAGCGCAGCCTCATGCGGTGTCTTTTGTCTATGGGCATTACAGCAAAACAAAACCAGAAGTATACCATCATGCCACTCATTGAGGATAACAGAGACATACCAAATAAACAACAACAAAAGCAAAACTGCACATCACTGTTTGCTGCAATACTTTAATTAATAATGACTGGAAAGCACTCAAGATATGTTATGAATGCCGAAGCAGGCCCTTCATCGTCACATGGAAATTAGCTGTGGGCAAACACACAAACAAAAAATGAATTTGCTGTCATAAAAAATTATTAAATGATAACAATAATTCACGACCTGTTATGAATACTATTTTACTTGATTCACTGATGGCCATAATCCTGACTGCAAGTTCCTCAGCCTTCGTTGCACAGATAACAGAGATCCAGTGTTTATTTCGGTGGCAGAACAATCGCGTGTAGACTCTAGTCTGAAAATAAAAGCCAGGGAAATTTACACATTATTTAGAGGGGAAGGCACAGATGCAGCAACATGACTGGCCATTATTGTCTAAAATTCCCCCATGGTGAGAAGGAAAATACAGTACTCTCTGGTTACATCATATCATGTAATTCACAGAGGTGGGGGATCTACATCAAGTCCAAAGATCAAAATTGTACTGCTTAAAGGGCCCATACCCTGGAATTCTTAAATGTTTAATTAAACTGTTTTCATTACTATGCCTCTAGTAGTGATCTATGCAAATGAGCTCTGTTCCAATTGGCTATCCTGTATAGTGCTCCACTGAAAACACTGCCCAGGCTAAAACAATTCTTATAACTTATAACAGCATGTGTGGACAGGACAGATGGGTGTCAAAATGGTATGTATATATATATATATATATATATATATATATATATATATATATATATATATATATATATATATATATATATAGTTTCCACCAGTCCATTTACACATGGTGAGGTAGATGGTAGACTATTACCTGGGAGAAGCTGTGGTTTCCCACGACTGGTTTCCCAGGGGGCAGTACATGGGCAACACTCGCCTCTGGAACAGGTACAGGGGGTGCTTTTCTCCACTGTAAGTGGTAAATGATGATAACTTGGAGTTCTCTGTGCTAATGGGCGTGTCTGTTGGTGCAGGGCAGGTGTGGAATGACACACGGCTGCTCTCCTGAAAGAAAAAAAAAAAAAACACCCATTGAAGTGTCACTTAACTTCCGGAAAGCATCCAAGACAATGAAATCTTTTCAGCTACCTGCTGCTACACACTAGACTGTTGTGTCAGATGTAGCCGCAGGCCATATGAGCATCAAATTAATGAAATGTATATCATAATGGTTAAAACAACAATTGATATACGACAAGTTTATTAATTTATACATCATCTAAACCATTTATCCTCCTGGGTCACAGGTCAGGTTGAACCAAATCTAATAATCTAACTGTTTAAGAATGTCCTACAGCGAGGGTGCAACTCAGTGCGTAGTATCATCAAAACATTCAAGAAATCTATAGAAAGCTCTGCACATGAGGGAAGCCATCAATTGCCATCATCATTTCCTAATGATTATGAAGTGTTCTTAAAGGAAAGATGATGCAACAGTTAAGGCATTTTAAGTTGGCAGTGCTGACTGTAAGCAGCTTACATGCGACAGCCTACATGGGACATGTTGCCTTTTTTAATTTGAATTTAATTTGTGTTTTAATGAGGTGACAGATGAACACATATGCATATAACCACCACCGGCACATCAAACCGCTGAGACACATCAATACGTCAATACCAGTCTTCACTTTTACACTGGTACACTTGTAAGCACTAAAACTACAGGCATGTGGGCCAAAGCACTGAACTGATTTAACATGTCTGATGAGAAAATGATAAAGCCCTTCATAATCTGAACAAGGTGTATATTACCTCAGAGGTTATAAAAACAACACAGAGGTGGTGCAAGAAGGCGTAATTGCAAATTAGAGAAGGTTTTCAAATCATGCAAGTCACAACGCTGGTCTGAGATTACATGTAAACAAGATTTTTGCCATTTAAATAATAAAGTCTCATTAATTGTGCTTAACATGACCAGGGAAAAAGGTCAAAAAGGTCAATTTTGCACAAGCTTGCACAAGCGTGCATAAAAGGCCTCACTGATGATATATGAGCACACTGCAGTGGTAGTGGTGCACTGCAGAAGGAAGGTGGTTCCTGCTTGGGGTGCTTAGCTTAGCTGCTCTCATAAAAAATACGAACAAAAACAAATATTCACAGTTATGGCCATCAAGTGGCCGACACTGCAGCCAGCAATTTACCATGTTGCGGTGATGTGATGGTTGTTACCGATCTTAAGCGTCTTGAGTTCTAACAGAAATGTATGCACAGCCAATATACATGATGTAATGGCTGTCTCTGTGTAAAGAGCCATATTTTCTATTCTATATGGTCTCCTCTCTGGGCCAGTCCACTGTGTGACAGGCTTCACCCGGCTGTGTGTTGCAGGAAGTCTGCTGGTGCCTGATAACAGCAACCAATAACAAATCCTGGGTCACCTAGTGGTGGTTCTGCTCCAGAGACTCAGCACAATCATATCTTAGGCCATCATTGGGCAGGGCAAAAACTTCACATGAAATGCAAAACTACATTTTTGGTGCCAGGCCTGAAGGTATTTTAAATGTAGGTACCGTGCCGACACTCAGCATCGATACAAGTGTGTTCAAACATGACGGTCTACTTCAGGTTGAAAATATGTCTGCTGAGCGAGTGTGGTGTTCAGATAAAATGTATTAATTGAAATTTATTGAATTCAAATATGAATTTCCACATACAACACTGTGCGAAAGTCAGGAGACCATCCCTTATGTATTTGATTTCCAGTCAAAAGCATAAGTTATGCACAAGTTATTCATATTTCTGTGGAATAGGATTTGAATAATCCGCTTGTTTATTGAAGTCAAAGGAAAGTTAAAAGGTAAGGAAAGCATTTCCAAATCTGGAGTTTAATTTACTATTACAAAAAATGGGACTCCTAACCCTAACTCCCAACTGTGAAAGACCTGAGAGACTATCAAACCTGCCATCATGAGATAGTACTTAAAGCGTTCATCTTTGAGAGATCTGCAGAAAACCCCCCTAAAACATACATTCCTATTTCTGTCCATTCTATTACTGTGAAAAGAAAAAGCTATGGACCAGAAAAGATGTGGATCTGTCAAGATGAAGAAGAAAAACAAAAAACTGCAAATAAAAGAAGCTGCTGGTGTTCTCAAAACAATGTCCTGACTACCTCAGAGTCCAGACCTCAACATCTCTGAATGCTTTTGGATTGTAAGAAACAGAAATGCAACTAACTTCTAAGACTGAACTTTGGGAGTGTAGAAAAAAACACATAAAACTGAAAGCAGGTCTCCTGAAAAGACTAGAAGCTTTAATAAAGGTTAAGAGTCTACACACCACAAACTGCATAATATAATTTAAAAGAAATATAATTAAAAGTTAAAAGTAACTGGAGGCTTATTGGCACACTGATGCTGAGAAGACTTGCTGCTTTGAATGAATTCAATTATTGGTGGCAGTGAAGTCATGTGGTACATGCCAAAAGGTGTTGGATTTCTATAACCAGTCCTAGCTGAGATAAGATTCTTTATTTTGATCCATCCATCCTATTCTTACCGTTTTTTCAGCCTTTTTCAACTCGCCTGCTCCCTGCTCCCCAGCTCCACTTAGTACAGTCAGGTTGCACTGATGCACATTGGGCTCCAGGTGGCTCTGCACCTCTGCGTCAGCTCTGTTCTGCTGTCTCTGTACTGGACAATCCAGTGTTGTGTTCCTCTCCTCCTTTTGAGTCTTCAGTGCCAGCCTGTTGCAGGAGAGAGATATGGACCTCAGTTCTTCATCATGAACAATTATTTAGTGTAAGTATTCAGCAAACAGCCAGGTGAGAATTCCTACACTGGGCATCAAAATAAGGCTCCGATACAGTGTGAAAATAAACTCCATCTAATTATGAACAAATGGATGAAATTGATGAGTGCTTTATACCTGAGGTCCTTTATGACTTCCCTGAGCCCCTTTTCATACTTCACAGATTTCTCCAGCTCTGCGTTCATGCTCATGGATTTCTCCAGCAGCTTACTCTTCAAAGCTACGACTAAAACCACACAGTAGAGAAAAACTAAACATTAAAATCTTTCCATCAGACCACAGCGGTGTACCAGATGGATTCAAGAACTATAATACAGTATTATATATGTACACACACACACACACACACACACACACATATATATATATACAGTGAGGAAAATAAGTATTTGAACACCCTGCGACTTTGCAGGTTCTCCCACTTAGAAATCATGGAGGGGTCTGAAATTTTCATCTTAGGTGCATGTCCACTGTGAGAGACATAATCTAAAAAAAAAATCCGGAAATCACAATGTATGATTTTTTAATAATTTATTTGTGTGTTACTGCTGCAAATAAGTATTTGAACACCTGCCAATCAGCAAACATTCTGGCCCTCAAAGACCTGTTAGTCCACCTCTAAAAACTCCACCTCCACTCCACTTATTATTCTAAATTAGAAGCACCTGTTTGAGGTCGTTAGCTGCATAAAGACACCTGTCCACCCCACACAATCAGTAAGACTCCAACTACTAACATGGCTAAGACCAAAGAGCTGTCCAAAGACACCAGAGACAAAATTGTTGACCTCCACAAGGCTGGAAAGGGCTACGGGGCAATTGCCAAGCAGCTTGGTGAAAAAAGATCAACTGTTGGAGCAATTATTAGAAAATGAAAGAAGCTAAACATGACTACCGTCTCCCTCAGACTGGGGCTCCACGCAAGATCTCACCTCGTGGAGTGGGCCAAAATCCCTGCTTCAGTGTGTGCACACCTAGTGAAAAACTACAGGACCTCTGTAATTGCAAACAAAGGCTACTGTACCAAATATTAAGATTGATTTTCACAGGTGTTCAAATACTTATTTGCAGCAGTAACACACAAAAAAATTATTAAAAAATCATACATTGTGATTTCTAGATTTTTTTTTAAAGTTTGTGTCTCACAGTGGACATGCACCTAAGATGAAAATTTCAGACCCCTCTATGATTTCTAAGTGGGAGAACTTGCAAAGTCGCAGGGTGTTCAAATACTTATTTTCCTTACTGTGTGTATATATATATATATATATATATATATATATATATATATACACATATACTATAAAAAAACTACCTATTTAGCACAGAAACTAAATAGGTAAGTTTATCTATTTATTTCCTAAAAAAGATTTTGTATATACATATATTTCTATTTAGATCTATTTACAATAACTTGTACAAAAACTAAAATACATTCAAAGATGTAGATTTAAATCTTAGAAACTGGACACAAAGTATTCAATATTTCAGGCATGTTATACACTGCAACTACAGAAGCTACAGAAGCACTGTTATTCATATATGAAGCTGTTGTTCCACAGTTTCTCCATTATTTTCAAATATCTCAATTATTTTCTAAACATCATCTTTTACAGCTACTACATATTTACCAGCTATGAAATACCACAGGACTGGCACACTTTATTCAATTTATACATTTATTTCAAACCAAATAAATTAGGTTAATATGGCAGATTTCAAAATTTGTAACGTACATACTAACTTTAGTAGTATAAATCACTTTTTATGTATGATATATGTACTGCGCTGTCTATTTATCGTTCTGTCTACTCTTCTAACTCTCCTGTTTGACAAGGGCACAGATTGTTGTCTGTCTTCTCTAAGTAATTTTGCGACGATGAGAACTCATTACACATGTGCGACTTTCACCTACTCTCAGCATAGAGGTCTCTCTCTTTTAGCTCAGCCTGCTCTTTGGCCTTGTCTAAAGCATCCTGCAGCTGCTGTGCCTCTGCGCAGTGTTCTGCCTTGGCCTTCTCCAGAGACTCCCTCGCTAGCACCAGTTTCCTTTGCAACTCATTCACCGAGTTCTGCAGCTTCTTATTACAGCTTTTAAATATCTTCGTCACCTTCCTCATCATATTCTTATACTTGACCCTGACTGCCTCCTCCTGCTGCTTCAGCACATCCACGCCCTGCTAGAGAAAGCCAATGTGGATTACTACCATTATATTGTCCACTATCCAGATCTTTATAATATGTTATGACTATACACTTGAAATGAGGGGTGGCAGATATGGCAAACATATTACAATCTCCATAATACAAAACGTGTATCATAATATTCTAATGCTACTAGTAGTGACACGTTTAAAGCCTGGGTACAATTTACATCTTGCAGCCACTCAAGAGGACAATGTATGCTCTATGTTAATGAGAGCATACATGGGTTAGTGGTTCTTTAGGTACTGAAGACGTATACATGCATATGATATGCAACAGGATATATATAATTTCTTCTCATCCAAAAAATCTTGGCATGAATATGCATTAAAGGAGCAATCTATGAGGAAACACAACCCATCAAATCAATAGTCCAAACAATAAGGGGCAACATATCACCAGAAAATGCCCAATCCCTCCACCTCCAACTTTAATTCAGTCTAGAAGAAAGGTTGTGAGTTTAGCATCAAACCTAATCCTTCAATTAAGCGATGCCTCCAGCAGGGGAAAGCAATGCCAGTGTTATCTTCTTTTGTTTCTATTTATATCATTTCTTTTGTTCACTGTTGAACACGGAATCTTGGCATGGACTGGGCATTCGTTATAATGGTAATACTAACGAATGGCACAAGCCATCGTTGAATTTACCCTTCCTGTCATTGTCTGCCAGTGCTTAAATGGTCTAAATGGGAGCAAGACCCTTAACATGACTGACAAGAGATTAGCATGCTAACTTCAGTAGACATCTCAGTAGAGATCCCGCATATTTCTCCTTTAATTCTGCATCTTGTTTGATCTTAACTCCTTGCTCGACATGAGTTCTATTTTATACACTGCATCTGGCAAAGTTTGCTGTAGCTAACGAAGTCAGCTTTGCACACACTATACATACAAGTGCACACTGCAACATGATGCCTCGTCCAACAGAACCAAAGTGTTGAATGAAAAAAATCATTATTAATTTAAAATGATCATAAAAATAATAGTTGTGTGGAGGTTTAAAATGTCTCACTTCACTGTTTTTGTCTTTGTGCGTTAATTGAAACAATACTACACGCAAAAAATCATGCAATTTTCTCCTTATACCAAATGTAGCCACTAAGACTCACTGACATTCACTTTTATACTAGTATATCTCTCAGCCCTACCTCACGTTCCATTAGAGCCTTCTGGAGCACATGAACTTGTTCCTCTATCCCACGCAACTTCTGCTGGAGCGAGCAGGAGAGTTCCTCTGAAGCATGCATGTTCTGTAGCAGGAACTGGGACTTGTCCTCCACAGCCTGGAGAGTCGTCTTCAGCACCTGGGCACTCTCTTTTTGGTTCTTCAGTTCCCTCTTAAATGGTTGAAGCCTACGTTCAGAGTGGTGATATTTCTGATTCAGCAACTGGATGCTGATTTCGGAGACACAGAGGTCCTCCTTAAGTGACTGGACTTTGCCTTCAGAGACATAGAGCTTCTCTTGTACTGACTGGACGCTCGCCTCCGAGACATGAAGGTCCCCTTGCAATGATCGGACTTTGCCCTCAGAGACACTAAGGGCTTTCCTCAGTGACTGGGTGTTGTCCTTAGAGACACACAGCTCGTTCTGAAGTGACTGGATGTTGCCCTCAGAGAAACTAAGGGCCTCCCGCAGTGATTGGACATTGCCCTCAGAGACACAGAGATCCTTTTGCAGGGCCTGGATGTTTTCCTCAGAGACACAAAGGTTCTCCCGCAGTGATTGGACATTACTCTCAGAGACACTCAGCTCCTCCTGAAGTGACTGGACTTTGCCATCAGAGACACAGAGGTCCTTCTGCAGTGACTGGACGTTGCCCTCAGAGACAGAGAGCTCCTTCTGCAGCGACTGGACTTTGTCCTCTGAGACACAGAGCTCCTTCTGAAGTAACTGAGTTTTGCCTTCAGAGACACTAAGGGCCTCCTGCAGTGACTGGACATTGCCCTCAGAGACACAGAGGTCCTTCTGCAGTGATTGGACGTTGCCCTCAGAGAAACTAAGAGCCTCCTGTAGTGATTGGACATTGCCCTGAGAAACTCTAAAGTCCTCCTGAAGAGACAGGACGTTGGACCCAAAGACACTAAGGGCCTCCTGCAGTGACTGGACTTTGCCCTCAGAGACACTAAGGGCCTTTATAAATGATTGGGCGTTGTCCTCAGAAACACAAAAGTCCTCCCACAGGGACTGAACATTGCCCTCAGAGACACGGAGGTTCTCCTGAAGAGACTGGATTTTCCCCTCAGAGACACTAAGGGCCTCCTGCAGTGACTGGACATTGCCCTTAGAGACACAGAGCTCCTTCTGCAGTGACTGGACATTGCCTTCAGAGACACTAAGGACCTCCAGCAGTGATTGGACTCTGCCCTGAGAGACTCTAAAGTCCTCTTGCAGTGACTGGATGTTGCCCTCTGAGACATTTAGGTGCTCCTGCAGTGACTGGACGTTGCCCTCAGCGACACAGAGCTCCTTCTGAAGTAACTGGACTTGGCACTTAGAGACACGGAGCTCCTCCTGCATGGACTGGACATTTGCTTTGGAGAGGTGGAGGTCCTCCTGTAATGACTGCACACTGGCTTCTGAAACACAGAGATCCTCTTGCAGTGACTGAACGGTGTGTTGGGATGAGTCCTCAAGTGTGGAAGGTACAAGGCTCTGCTCAAACTTGGTAGAGACCTCCAGCCTAGCCAGGTGGAGGGAGTGAAGGAGGGTGCTGACAGTGCGCTGGAAATCCACCAGCTTTGTTTTGAGTATCTCCAGCTCAGAAAGCAGGCAGGCACGGTCAGATGAGATTAGATAACTTTCCACTTCATCCTGTGACCAAAGGCAAACAGTAACATTGAGCCAGCAGGCTTGCATACATTGGGCTGCTAGTGACCTAATTGAGCGGGAATCTTTAAATTTCAGACATGTTATATCTATGTTATGTGTATTGTTGAGTGTGCTGGACATGTGTGGCTTTATTAACTCTATATATATTTTTTTTACTTTTGTTTTTGGTCACTACAGTAATTTACTACATAGCTGCTTCCAATATTTAGTACAGTTATTCCGTTTTTGCCCTACAATAATGAATATATTAATTAATACATTAATTTGGCATCATAATAAACTACTGAGTGAGGCCAAATATAATGCCCTACAGTAAGACAACTCCTGGCAAAAGATGTAGGATGTTACTCAAATAAATAAATCCTATAATAATCTTCTTAATGAGGGCAACTAGAATGGCCTAGATAGGGAAATGCATAGGATTTGGGACATAGATGACACCTCCGTAGCATGCCAGAGAACATGAGCACAAGGCTGCCTACCAGGCTTTGGCCGAAGCCTAATTTGAGGAGTAGAGCCTTTAGAGAGGACATATGCAGCTGGAATGTCCTATCGAGCTGATCTCTGTTCTGTCTTGCTCTGTCTGCCTCCAGCACTGCTGGCCTTAGAAGCTCAGAGAGGATCATGGTTTTAGTTGCCTCACTGAACACGTTCTCCAACAAAGGCTGCAGAACATTAGAGATAAAAAGAGAGACAGAAAGGAAAGAAAGAAAGAAAGGAAGAAAGAAAGAAAGAAAGCAAGGAAGGAAGGAAGGACGGAAGGACCGAAGGAAAGAAGAAAAAGAAAGAAAGAAAGAAAGAAAGGAAGAATGGAAAGGAAGGAAGAAAGAAAGAAAGCAAGGAAGAAAGGAAGGTAGGACGGAAGGAAAGAAGAAAAAGAAAGAAAGAAAGAAAGGAAGGAAGAAAAAGAAAAAAGAAAGAAAGAAAGAATAAAAGAAAGGAGGGATGGAAAGGAAGAAAGAAAGAAAGAAAGAAAGAAAGAAAGAAAGAAAGAAAGGAAGGTAGGAAGGAAGGAAGAAGAAGGAAGGAAGAAAAAGAAAGAAAGAAAGAAAGAAAGGAAGGAAGGAAGGAAGAAAGAAAACGAAAGAAAGAAAGAAAGAAAGAAAGAAAGAAAGAAAGAAAGAAAGAAAGGAAGGAAGGAAGGAAGGAAGGAAGGAAGGAAGGAAGGAAGAAAGGAAGGAAGAAAGAAAGAAAGAAAGAAAGAAAGAAAGAAAGGAAGGAAGGAAGGAAGGAAGGAAGGAAGGACTAACATCATTATCATTATACAGCTTTCAGGTGACATTAACTGGACAACGATAAACAGATGAATGAACAAAACAAATGTGTGAACGGAAGAACAAAGAATGGTGTATTAATACTGATTATGGGTAAATGCATGAAAAACTGACAGGGAGCTACTGACAGGTGGTCTAGCATGCTAGCTGTTGGTTATGCTGGATTAGCTTCAGTTCCCTACACCTCTATAACTCAGAAGCTGCTTTGGTGAGGCAAAAGAGTCTTCCGACTGGTAAGGAGAATGCTTATGGAAGCATTGCCCAATATCAGTGCTGCCCAGTTTACACTGGAACAATACTCAAAGAGTATACTCACTAGACATTTACTGCTTGCCTGCAATAACGAGATTAACCTACTTTGAAGAAAGGACGGGATTAAGGCTCCCTGGGTCTGTAAGCACTGGCGACGTAGTCAGAAAAGCATATTGTGACTTCATTTATCACAATAAAAAAAATATCATGTTCACTTCTACATGCGGCCACACTTGTGTAAAAAGCTCAATTTAAAAACTTTAGAAAATTTAGATTTCATGATTTCACGATTCATGTACTGAATAATTTCCCTAGGAACAATAATCACCTAATGTAATTTAAACTAATCAAATCTTCAGAACCTTACACGCTTAGCGACTGAACAATATGATTGACATCAGCTGCACAAACCCCAGGGTTTACCTTCAATGTACTGGAGAGGATGTTCTCCGGTTTAGCTTCTCCCTGAAGTAGCTCTCTGCGACCAATGTCTTCATGCGGTTCTGTTAGGAGGAAGCTATGCGTCCCTACAGGAAGAATTGATCCAAATGAGATAAGATGGTATATATTCACTTGTAGTGTTCTCCCTAACTTGCTAACTTTTACAAGTTTGGGAACACAGTGAGTGAAAACTCCTACGCAGTGCTGCTTCAAATGGATAACACTACAGCTCTTCTGTATCCTTTATTATGTGTTATGAATTTCCACTGTGGGACGAATCAGTGGAAAAGGATTATCAATGCTCTAAGCCATCCACAAGCTATGATGAGTAAGCAAATGAGAATGTTCCTGAATATGCGATGTCCAAGTTCCATCCTGCTGGAAGACACCATAACTATAAACCGACTGTGCATTTAATTTATTTTATAGCTTGTGGATGACTTTCAACTCCAGTTCTAAACGGCTGCAAGGCCTGCACTTATCTGTTCCAACCTGCACTGAACAAAAGGGAAAAGAAAGCTGAGTTGAGCTGCAGTGTTTCTCAGGCTTCCTCGTGACGGCCCCCTGCAGTTTAAATGAGCGTTTCTACTCAAACCATCATCAGCTAATCATAAAACACAGTTAACTGAGCCGCTATAGGGAAAGAGAAAACACAGAACAGTACAGGGTTGAGAACCACTGGCGTACATGCGATCGAATAAAAAGTACTTACAGCTTGACTGTGCAGAAAGCTCCTTGTTGTGTTCAGACAGGAATGATGAACATCCGCTAAAATCTGGACCATCCGAAAATTCAGGGGTGTTGGTCCAGCTTGAGTCCTTTGAAAACAGTTGATCAAATTCAGCAAATTAACAGAACGGATTGTGAACTGGTTGTGTCATTGGACTTACTGGTTGTGCTTTATTACCCTTTTGACTTAAACAGGCATCTACGTAGGCAACCACCGAAGCCAAAGTTCCTAAACTTTAGTTTATACTAACACTTTACTCACACGTTTAATCCCACCCCATTTGTTCAAACTATTAGACTCGCTGATAACACCATTCCTGTGGAATTATAAAATACCAAGGATATCTAAAAAACATTTATGTAAACTAAAATAAGAAGGTGGTTTTGGTCTACCTAATTTTAAACTGTACTATTGGGCAGCAAACTTAAATATTTTCTCATGGTGAAAACAAGGCCCGACAGACTTTACAGCTAAATGTCCTGCATGGTTGTCAATAGAAAGGTCTCTCTGCAATAAGACCACACTACCTGCCACACTACTTAACAGCCCTAATAACGTGAATAAATCATTGTACGATGGGCTTTATATCATGAGCAGTGCTCTTAAGATATGACAGCATATCAAAACACATATAGATAGTCCAGATACATACCTGGATAGCCCCATATGTAGAAACCATGCTCTATTTCCCCTGCTCTAAATGACATTGTATTCACTCAATAGAGGGAAGGTGGGATAAAGGATATCAGGGACTTATATAAAGACAGTGGGTTGGGCATCATTGGCTGATCTTTAAAGAATGTACAAACTCCCTGTCTCACACTTCTTTAGATATTTGCAAGATCACATCTGACTATCTTTCAGACCATTTATATACATGACACACTTGAAAAAATGAACTGATTGAATCCTTTGGACCAGACGGCAACCTCCAACTTTTATTGAATATTATTAAGACATATAAACACTAGTATAGAGTCAATTAAGCTTCTGCGGGAGAATGAGTTAGGAATGGAAATAAAAAATGATGTTTGAGAGATCTGTCGGAAGAATATACCTAACTGCTCAATAAATGTAAGACATAATGTAGTCCAGTTTAAAACCCCACATAGGATATACCTCTGTAAAACTAAGCTTCACAAGGCTTTTCCAAACATTCCCCCCTTATGTAACAAATGTAACGCAATGGAGGTACACTGATGCATTCGTTGTGGGCATGTGGCAAGCTACAGACATTTTGGGCCAGTATATTTAACTGGCTGTCAAAAGCCTTTGGAAGGGGCTGGAAACCTAATCCACTTTGGGCTGTGTTGGGAACAACTAATGACTCGGTAGCCGTGGAGAAACATAAACGTCAGGCCATTCTTTTTAGTGCAGTTATTGCAAAAATATATATATTACAAATGTGAAAACAACAACGAACAGTTAGAGCTGTTTGAAAAAATATGGGGTCCTCTGTTTGCCTATTTCGAAAAGGACCAAGACTAACCCGGGTTAACTTGTGAGATACCTGTTGTTGTATGTAATTGTATGTGTTACAGCTAACCCCGGATTATACATAATTTTTTTCTACCCTTTACGATGTAAACCTCATGTACCTTTGATGTTATGTGTTACTCATTTTAAAATAAAAAGAAACAAAAAAAAAAGAAACAGAGTTAGTTAGCTATGCTAGTCATGCTAGCGACGCTCGCTAATTAGCTAGCCCATATAGTCAATAGTGCAGGTTTGGAATGGCTAGTAAAGATCGATGCCCTAGTTTACCCTGGACGCTGGCTGTGTCCACGAAGAATCGGGGGAATCCTCCGAGTCCATTTTTCTAAAGGACTACGCCCTGAAAGGCTTTCAGAAGAGACTCGACATTTTTACCAACTTCTCTGAGAAACCGTGAGACTCTGAGTACCGCGGAATTAGAACGCCTGACCCAATAAACACCTTCTACGGCACCAGTTCCACTGGGTTTCCATTGTTAGGTAGGTAAGTGGTTAAAGGGGAACTCCACCCATATTTCAGAATTTCTGCATCATTCAGAGCATAGCCTGTATTTACAGTCTGTGATTCAGAGACGTGGCGTACTGATACATAAATGTCGATACCTCCGATCCTGGCCTTTACTTTTACTAACACAAAAATATCGATATGATTTGTTTATTTATTTATTAGGACGGATGTGTATTGTGTCTCTCAATGAAAAGAATAAAATGCTGCTGTAAATGATGGTGTAGTGTAGGACTTAAAATAACATGTTGAACACACCCAGCAGAATGTTAGACATATTTATTATTTATTACTTTTATCTGGCATAGTTTTGATAACTTGATTTAACCTTCTGTAGGTATTATATGATAGTGTAATACTTACAGCCTGTGATTCTTTACAGTGGTGGTGATGGGAACCAGGGGTCTCAGTGTCTACCACACATATACAGTAGAACCTGTTCTATTCTGTTTACTATCCAAACCACCTAATCTACATGTGTATCCTGAGTTTTGATATGAAATGTGGATAATAGTAAAATCTTTAAAAATACGTCTTTTGAGACGATGTAGCCTAACCACACTCTGCATGTACCTCTCCGCCATGCATAAATTCAAATGAATGTGTTAAACATAAAGATTGAAGCCAAAACTTTATCACCAAATTATCATAAAACATAAACAGGTTTAGACATCGGACAGCATATACATCTAAACACTTCATATAACAACTTTCTGTGAGAGAGCTTTAAGAGGTTGATGTCTGGTTCATGTCACCACCACTGTAAACAGTTCTGACTCAGTGACTCCAATCATAATAAAGAGCTTCCAATCAAGCCTCTCCGAAGGTCTTCCCAACCGTTTTATCATGTGGACTCTTTTGGAATAATCTGTGGGATTCCCCTGTTAGATGTAAATAAAGTAATTCCCAGTGTGTTGGTATGGAATCCTTCATTCTAGAGAAACTAAGCATTTGTGGTGTTTAAAGGAGCAATATGTAAAATTGTAGTTAAGACCAGCCGCCTTTCTGAGTCAATTCATGACGGTCAATTCCTGGAGCCCTGCAATGCGACCCCTTTCAAACTCTTCCAACTTCTTGAATTGCTTTTGAACTCTTCTCTGAGGCATACTTCACTTGTAAAGGATGCTACCAACACAACAGCACTAGTCAGAATAGAAAGCACGCACAACATGACGACCTTATATAGTCAGGCAGGTACAGAGATACGACTCATTCTTGCTTACATCACATGCGCAAGTGTGAAACCTGAATCATTCACATGTCTCATGATGTGAAACCCATCCACTGAGTTTAAGGGTAATAATTAAAGTTCAGATTGGTCCAGTTGAATATGTGTGACTCAAACTTCTCTCTTTTTCAAGTGTACTTTTATTTTCTCTTTATTTTTACACCATTACCACCTACCTATCTGTACAAACACACAGGCCATCGATGTACCCCTTTAAAGAGATGGACACAGACGGTCACAGATAAATATTTCAGTAATGTGTCTTGGTACTGAATACATGCAACGTCTTTCAGGGAAAAAGGACAGTCGGAAATAGTAAAAGTAGCACATATTCCTCAACAAATACACGTTTCCACACTCACACACCCATGCACGCGCACAACTAACCCACTCACTCACTCTCTTTGATCACTGATGATATTGTGTGTGTTCTTTAACCACTGTATACACAAACAGTACAGCTTTGCACCAGACATTTGAACAGCTAAAGCACCTGACAGACTCAGTTGGGAACGGAGAACAAGCAGGAGTCACTGTCCTCATCCCGTCTTACTATGTTTCAACATGCAGTCAAAAATAAAAACCTTATAGCTTTATACCATATACTACACTATACTCGTCAGAACTTATGTACATCATAGTTACTACACAAACCGCTCCTTAAAGAGGAATTCCACCGAGGTTTCCCAAACCTTCTGCACAGTTACTGAGATGTAAAGAAAGTCATGCAGGCTATTGTAGACTTAGAGTTCCTTACAATGGGGGTGATATGAACCCAGTGTCTCGATGTCCATAAACACAAATACAGACATTTTAATAAAATGACCTAAATGACCAAGGAAACTTGCTGCTGTCGGAACAAACCCTTGCATCTCTATACTGTGAAAGTAACTGTTCTTATTTATATTGTTTGTAAGTTTATGATGAGTGGATCAAAAGAAATGGCACAAAAATAATTGTTCAACAGACTTACAATAAAATATTATATGTCATATAATGTTTTCCTTTAAAATTGGGCACTTTAATGCACAATTACTGCCTATTTAATTAATTTAACATAAGTGAAATGTGGCAAAAGTTGTGGCACTTTTTTGTGTGTGTTTTTTTTTTTTTATATATTAAACACAGAATAAAATAGAAATAGTTCTCCAGAAGCATGTCTTATCTATTATTCTCTCCAGAGTAAATCATTAAAAAAACTTATTGTAAGCCATTTTAACCGTTTAGGATTTTCTTTTTTAGTATAACATGAACCTGTATGCCATGAACAGATTTTTAAATCTGTCCATGAGCTTGTGTGCAGACGTCTGGTTCCCACCACCACCAATGTGAACAATTCTGAGAAATCGGTACCATTCTCTAGAACCCAAATAGACCTGGTTCACATCTTAGCTACTGAACTCTGCAGAAAAGCTGAAAAAGGTGCTGGAATTCCCCTTTTAGAGCATTTGCGAGAAATAAACATTGATCCATCATGACCACACAGGGAACATTATTATTTCATTTGACTGATCTAAATAAGGCAATCACATACTGTATTATGATGCTATGGATTTCACTGCTACGCCAAACAACACCCAGTAGGAACTGACCGGTAATTGCCATTACGAGGTTGAACGGCACAGTAGAACAAGACATTCGGTTCATGGACACAAAAAACATATAAAAGACTCTTTAAAAAACTATAAAGCTGACAGATTTCCATCAAATGATATTAATAAAAGATAATAAATAAGAAATTTGTTTTCTTTTGTCAGCTGCATGAAATAAAGCTTTAAAAATACAACCCGGAAATGGTTTTAACAGGTTTCAACAAAAACAGTACAACAAAAGCAGTTGAAAATAGAGTTATCTGTAGACAGGAACGCATGGTAACACATTTTAAAAACTCTTAGACCACAGCATTCAGCATTCACACGCACACAGCATAGATAGTTGCATGGCAGTAGGGCCGTGAATGTCTGAACTCTTTAAAACAGAACAATACAGAAAATAAGGACGTCATACCAGGAATGCTTTAGTCAACCGTAAGCTTAGTGTCGTTCCCACAAGAACAAAGAAACAACATTCGTCTGACAAAACAGAAGTCCATATACAGTAAGACTGCTTAAAATCTATAGTTCAGTTTCTATATATTACAATTTCAAACAATTAATAAGAAGCAGAAGATGACACGTCTTCCTTGACTTAAGTAATGTACAAAGAAAGAAAACCATTAAAAGAACAGACACGCTTATTCTCTGTAATATATTACAGTAATTTGTGGGAGTATTGATTGTTCCGTGACACAGTACTTGCACCAGTGCCCTTTGTTGTTATTTGATATGCTGAAAATGAAATATTGAACCCTGAAAGGTCATTATAGCTTCTGGCTACGGCTGTGAGCCGTAGCGGTGGCTGAGTCACAACCACTGATATGTCGTATTACACATGAAATAGCATTTGCAGTCTGTAGACGACTGGACAGGACAATAGCATCATGGCCAAATCTACACAACCCAGTTTGGGGAAGGTGGGGGTGTCAGTCTTATCATCACTATCAGAACAAAATCCATTTAGGATTTCATTCCAAGTTATTTTTGAACCACTAACAGTATGTGCAAACGTCAGAGACCCCCACCCTGTCTCTCACCACCATCTCCTCCTTTTCTACAGTATAAGCTCTTACTGAGAGAAGGAAACAAGTTCCAGTAGGTTCAGGAAAAGGTCCCTGTAAATCTGAAAGTGAGTCACCTGAAAAGAGCAGACGCTGTTATGAAAGGTAAAGGATGGACACGCTGCACACTGAATGACTGCTATTATAACTAGGCGAGGCTTCTGGGTAATTTTTGTTTCAATATATTTTCAAGATTTTCCTGGCGATCAAAAATGAATAACATGACTGGAAAGGGTGGTCTTTGACTTTTGGACGGTTATATACTCTCACTGAGTACTTTATTAGACACACCTCCTTGTGTCCACACTCACTGTCCATTTTATCAGCTCTACTGACCATGTGGGAGCACTTTGTAGTTCTACAGTTACAGAACGTAGTACATTTGATTCTCTGTATACTCTGCTACAGTCTTTTACCCTGTTCTGGGTTCCTGACCCCCACAGGACCACCACAGAGCCGGTATTGTTTAGCTGGTGGATCAATCTCTGCACTGCAGTGACACTGACATGGTGGTGGTGTGTTTGTATGTGTTGAGTTGGTGTGAGTAGATCAGTCAGTGGACTGAGAGTCAGCACAATTCTGCAGCAACAGATGAACTATAGTTTTTAACCAACACAGCAGGAGTCTCTGTGGTGGTCCTTGCGGGGGTCCTGATTTCTGAATACAAGGAAAAAGAGGACAACAAATTACGCAGAGAAGCAGATGCATCTGCCATTGTACAGAGTGCTCCTATATGGTATGTGGAGATGATAAAATGGACAATGATTGTGGATAGAAGAAGCAGCACGGTATAAAGTGCTCAGTTAGTGTATAATGGCCTGTATAAAGGCCGTCTAGCATTTTCAAAGTACGTTAAAACCTAAAAATAAAACTCTATTGATCTGACAGCAGTTATATTCTGCATTAAAAACATGAACACACTGCGGCTATCTGAGGGTCAAAGAGCAGGAACTTCCAGTGGAACAAAAACACATCACGTAAGGAGATCCTGTTCGCTAAAAGAAGATGGAGCAGCCTCACTGCTATGACTGAGGGAATGGTTGCTTTTAGGTCATGGAATGATTGAGCAGTCGCAGTAGGCTCTGGATTGTCCGCAGCATGCATTCCTCTGAGACACACATGCACGTCATGGAAGTCCTTCATGTCTGACTGTTCTAGCCCGTTTGCTCCCATTCAGAGAGGTACAGTACTGACGGACAAGCGGGAGTGTGGAAAAGGGTGGAAAATGAGCTGGCAGGTGTTTTCTGTTTTTTGTTGTTGTTCTGGAAAATCCCATAGTCTCTTTTTCCACAAAGCTCTGCGGAGCAGGGTCCCTGCTGCGTGGGGTTCATGGATCAGCATGGCAACTTCCATCCGAAAGACAGAGCAGCTCAGGCCTAACAGCACACCTCAACACCTCTCACACTGCATAGGGTTTACTGAGGAGAGAGAGAGAGAGAGAGAGAGAGAGAGACAGAGGTTAATAAACACAGACATGGGTCTGAAAACAGTTGCGATAGACATGCACCTGCACGACCAGCATGAGGTTTAAAACAAGCACATGTGCACTAAGAGCGCAAGGGTCAGAAACAGGATGCTAGCGTACCCACTAATACCAGAAGATCTTGCATAGAACCGTTCACGAAGAGACCGACACTTTAACATGCAGTTGTAGTTATACTGGTGCATGTAAATGATTGATGTGACCATGCTAGCATACATGCTAATAATGGTAGTTCCTGTTTGGTTTTTTGGGTGAACTGGGTGGTCACATAACAGTGCTCGGTGATGTTATCCTCCTCTAAAAGAGTAACAAATGAGCTATAATCATGTATCTGTAAGACAGTTATTGCTGGTGCTGCTAAAAACAGGAGCACTAACCTTAAAAGACAGCACCTCCTTTTTCATATTTGCTTGTGCATGCCATTTATTTTCTGCTGTAGTGCTGCTAAATAGGGCTGTGTATTCACATATATGTTATGTATTATGATACAGAGTTATAATTCAATATATTGATTCATGTACTGCAATACTGTAAGTGAGGCGATATTATTATAATTCATTTAATTGAATTTTGGTAAACCACCATAAAATAAAAAAAGGCGTAGATTTGCTAATGGTAATGCTAGTGGTGTGACTTTAGGCTACTTGTTTATGTTGTAGTAGAGGGGTCTACAGGAGTGAAGACAGATTACAACACTGCTATCTAATAGTCAGGGGTTTAAACACATCACAGAATGACCTGCTGTCTGCCAGCAATCTTTACATTCAAACTATTCAATAAAAGTCAATACTCTGTCTTTAAAAATCGATACAGTATCACAGAATACAATACTGTCATACCTTTACAGCCCTACATCTAAACACAGCAGAGGGTCTGGGGTTGGTTACTCTGCATGTCAATATGCAGGTCTCCTCTCAAAGTAGGCAGTTCTTTGCCACACTGAGATACAGAACACTTCAGACTGTCTGCTGTTAGGCTGTCTAGCTTTCAGCTAGAACATGTATAGCTGAATATTAAAAACAGTATCCTGAAAATGGTAACTTTAGTTCAGAGAGAAACATTTTATTGCACGTAATTTTGGAGCATTTATAAAGATCATAACATGTTCACATATCGTTGAAGGCCCTTGTTGTGTTCTAACGATGTAGAAAAATAAAAACTGACATGAATAGGTTTGTTTTTGAACAGCAACAGTGTCCGGCATATGCACTGCTGTTTGTTATTGAATATGTAATACATGCAAAATACACTCATACACACCCACACACACACCTATACACACATACACACACACACACACCTATACACACACACACACACACACACAGACACACACAAACACACACACACACACACACAAACACACACACACACACACACCTATACACACACACACACACACACACACATACACACCTATACACACACACACACCTATACACACACACACACACCTATACACACACACATATACCTATATCATAGCTCATATCATGTATATATACACATCTGTTTTAAGCAAAACTATTTGAAATAAATGAAGGTCCTATAAGTTAAGAAGAGAAGATGGGTGATCTCAGGCAGCCCGTGTCTACGATAAGTCAGAGGAATTGACTGGACTAAATTTAAACAATCTTTGCAGATGGTCTGAGACAGCAGCCTTTAACACAAGGGAGAACGGAACGTGTTTTAATTATATTTATGCAATTAAGTTAGTGGAAGTGCATTCACAGAGCGCTGACTAGCAGCATAGTAGCAAAGCATGGTGAATCCCATTCAGGCCATAGTGACATATACATCTGAGGGAACATGTGTCTCCCAATTTTGCTCTCAACCCTTTGTCTTAAAAGTGTACACTTCAAGGAGGACCTACCTTAGGGCTAAGAGCAAGAATTGGGGTGGTGCCGAACTGGACAAACACAGGTCCAACTCAAATAAACAAACATTACTCAGTGCTGCCCTCTAAAGGTATTATTACATGATATTGTAAGCATGAATAAATGACAGTCAGTTTACACACATGTTGTAATGTTGACATAGGCCTCTACCATGTAAGCAAGAACATGGGAGTGTCATGCCTCATGTCCAGCCTGTGTCGATCTACAGTGCCCTCTACCCAGCAGTGTTCAGAGTGACCTTGCTCACTGGTCACCCTGTTGGCTGCCAACTATTGCCCGCTGCTCCTGCTAATGAAAGAGAGCAGGCCAGGGACAGGACAGTGTGCCAGCACCCTCACAGTACAATCAGTGTTGTTAGCTTGTCTTTAGATGGCGTGGAATCTGTGTGTATGTTATTAAGCTTGTTAAATGTAAAATATGAGGGCAAAGGACCACATGAAGCAACTCTTAGAAGTCAATCCTTAGAAATAACAAAAAAGCATATGGCAATTCTATCCATCATTTCTCCATCGCAGCTCATTGAAAAAGCAAAAGTGCAGCTCTAAATGAATTCATTCCATAATTAGCTTTTAATGGATTTGTCCATGCTACGCCCACAGGCATGCTTCTTCGGAGTTACTCTTCCAGAGAAGCTTTACAAAATCTTGGGGTAAGTATAACGAACAATATCATGTGGACCCTGAGTACAGTTCCAGTGTTAGTTTACACAGGTGTATGATAAAACACTCCTCAATCAAATCACTGCACTGCTAAATTCACTAAGAACTGTAGTGTGAAGTGTGGCCCATTATTCTAATGTGCATCCATGATCCATGACATCCCTCTCACACTCTAAACTCCCAGTTAGCTCCAGCACTGAAGCAGAACTAAGCACAACAGCTGAGACAGGATCATGTTCACCAGTGTGTTCACCACCTCTTCTTTTAACAACACTCTGTAAGGGTTTGGGAAATGAGGAGATCCAATTAGTGTAGTTTTGTCTAATATCAGATATCAGCTGCTCAACACCTCCTCTTGTGTTGCATTTTTCCTTTCATGTTTTCAGTGGGTGACCAGTCCGTTCCAGAGAAGGCAGCAGCGTTTCTGGATGTTCCTACACTTTTGTACGCTTATCATCAAAAAACAGTTGCACCAGGAAGGAAATGTAATGCAACATGCATATGTCTCGGAATGGAGTTGTAGAGCTTTCTAATGGTGTCTGGGATAATCCATCTCGTGCAGCTTGAATGTTTTCACACAGTTCCTGCAGATTGTATGGTAAGGGTTAAGGTGCAGTGACACCAGGCCTTCAGGACGTGTGACGCTTGACATAGTTCATCTTGCCACTGACCACGGTGCAGCTGACACTGACACGGGACCCGTCACTTAAGATGACTCACTGACATTCTATCTTCTTCTTTGGTAGTATCAGTATGGCACGCAATACGTCGATAAGACCATCACGCTTCCCAGAGCTTGACACCTCCTACGATGTGACACCTCTCAAACTCTTCCGAATGCTAGAATCGTATCCAAACTCTTCTCTGAGGCAAAGAATGCTACCAACACAACAGCTTAGGGCAGAATGGAAAGCACTTGCAACAGGACGACCTTATACAGTCAGTCAGGTACAGCGTTGAGGCCTTTCCTTGCTTTTGGCATGTACGGTTGAGCGTAAAACTTGAATTATTTGCATGTCTCATGACATCAAACCTACCCACCATGTTTCATTCCTGTGGGCTGATTCCTTCTGGGTTTCGTCTTTGAATAGAAGTAGCGACAAACTGGGTTCAGAGAGTGGTTCTCAGAAGTGCTCCTGAGTCTATGCAGTGACGTCCACTGCAGGCTCATGCAGTGCTCTCTGAGGGCCCAAAGACCAAAGGCCATCCATGGTTTTGGGCCTTGTGCCTGTCATACAGAGATTTCTCTGGATCCTCTGAATCTTTTAATTATGTAGCCTAGATGATGAAATCTCATATGATGAGAATATGTTAGCAACACAGTGCTGAACTTACCCATCTCTACTTCTGAATGACTCTTAATGCCCAATTATGCTGACCAGTTGTCAATTAGCCTAAGTGATGGTGAGTGTTTTTTGGCATTACACAAGTTTATCAGTCCTCTGTTGCCATCTGTCCCAACCTTTTTGAAATGCTTGGCTGGCATTAACTTTAAAATGTATTTTCCAAACAAAAAATGTCTCAACAACTGTCTTCCTATTGTGCTATGCTCAATTAAATACGTGCCATATCAGATACTAAATGAATGTACTGCTTGTGTACGATTACCTACAATTAGGACTGTGCAACTTTGGTAAAATACATTGGTCATTTATGGAGATACTTGGTTGTGATTCATAGAGCACACATAGTATACCTATAAAGTGTATATATGTATAAAAAAAACAATTATAACACTAATGGATGAATGAAGGGAGCAAACAGTCTACTGCCAAGACAAAGTGTTGAGCTGACTTGCTAATTCCCTTATGTGTAGCTTTTGCTTGGTTGTTTTCCCTTACTATGTTTCTCCAGCTTGACTAGGGTGAGCCTGCAGTGAACACAGTTATTTGGTGGAGAGGATTTGATTTTTTCCAACATTCTGTAAAACCTGTCCAACCCAGAAACACTATAAAAGAATCCTAGACTTCCAAAAGTTAGTGATGGATTGCCTGTTTTACCGGATGAATAAATAAATGAGTAATTGAATCAGCATGTAAATGAATGAGTGCATGAACACAAAAAATGGGACACAGAAAGCCAGGAAGAAGTCAGTCTGCTTCAGTGGGGATCCATAGTGGTGGCATCTCGCAGGGTTTTGGGGAGGGTGGAGTGGGCAGGGGGTTGGTCTGAATCCCACACTTACTGTCTCGCTCTCTTCGTCAGAGACAGGCTGAGACTCAGAGCCGTAGTGCAGGGGGGAATACACCCAGCTCCGATCCTCTGGAGGCTGCCGTTACACCACCAACACAACAGCAGGGAGCGCCAGAGAGGCGCATACACACAGACAGAGACCGCCACGGACAGCATGAGAGAGAGGACAGATAGAGAGACAGAGAGTAAGAGCATGAGGTGACTTGGATCAACATTCATTCAGTAACCCCTTACATGTTGTGATAAAGCAGAACATATAGCCAAGTTCGCCATACAGAAAAGACTTCCCATCATGCACTGTGAGAATAGAAAGAAGGAAACATCTGGAATGCTTCCACTTGTCACTGTTCCTTATAATCATGATCCAAGTAAGTGGCTTCTTATGCTAATGGCACACTAATCATCATTCTGTATTAGCATTCAATTTCTATTCCATACAGCAGTGCATTATGGGTATTTTTTCCATGTCTGTTAGCACACATTATTTGTGTACTACCTATGGTGGTGCATTGTGGGATTGTAAAAGGGCACTGGCTATTCTCTTCTACTGCAACATAACATGACTTCCATGATGCATTATATATCACCATGAATGCACCGGATTGGCCGGCAGAGCTAATGAATGTTTTCATCTATAATATACACACAGCCATCTACTTCATTTTCTAGCTCATCCTTCTAGCAATGACGGGGACAGCTAAGCTAAGGGGACTGTGCTACTTACAAAACACCTAATAGCTTTTTGCTAAAGCCCCAGGGAATCATGGTCCATTGCTTTCTAATTCCGCACACGGAATTTCTACACACTTCTAATATGTCCTAATATGGATACAGCGTACACAAACTTAATTACAGGGCTAATGCTGTTGTTTCACCCACATGGCATTCGATATGGGATCATACATATCGTCGCTGTCCAAAGAAAAACAGGTATCTCCAAAATGACAACTTTACAGGAGAGGCCAAAAACGTCATTTAGTTTGAATGGAAGTCAATGGAACCAGACATTTTTCCAAGCAGTTTTGGGCCAGTTCTGGTGGTCCATTGTTCAGGAAATTTCCACACAGTGTACACAGCAGCTCGTGATCAAATGAGGCATAAAAGTAAAAATCAACAAAAATGGAGATACGTGTTTTTCTCTGGACAGCGACGATGTAGAAGTATGTTATACTATATTCCCTGGGACTTCTGTTCCGATTCTGTTCACTTACAAAGTTGTTGTGGCTCGGGCTGAGTTTGCGACGGTGTGAAACAGGGGAATACACCCAATATCTCCCTTCCGCATACTGGCAGCACACACAGTAGGGGGATGAGGATCACAGGAACAGAGGAGAGAGGCAGTGTTGATAGAAAGGAAAAGGGTGTGGGTTGTTTTAAGGAAAAATAGAGAAAATATGGAGGAGAGAGAGAGAGAATGAGAGAAAGAAGAAGAGGAAAAGACCAGGAGAGAGAGAATGAGAGAGAAAGAAAAAGAGAGAGAGAGACATTAATTGATGGTGAAGATGAAAGATATAGACTAAAGCTTTGAGAGTTGATAAAAGGGCAGACAGAAAAAAATGAAAACCCAACAGTGACAATGAGAAATGAGGAAACAGCTGTTTCCCAGATGCAAGAGGATGAAAGAGAAAGAGAGAGAGAGATGATAAAATAAATAATGAATGAACATGATGATATGAACCTGATGAAAGCAAAATGTGTTATTGCTGAGCCCATGTACACACACACACTCACACACATGCGTGCGAGCATACCAGCTGGCTACAGCAGCTCTGAACCATTATGTCTGAGCTCAGTATAGTAGACTGACTGCTAGCTGACATGCTAACCAGCCAATGACTTAGCCAAGTAATGAAATATTCAGCCAGAGAAGCCGAGATAAGAGACGTGATGGAGGCGCTGAGATGATCACCCTGCTGAGGAAAGACTAGCTTTAGCTTTTACTGCCCTGATTGAAGATATTTGCATATTTACTCCTGCAGTGTTCAAGTGTGATAAACACAACCAGCGAGGGAGCCAACACAGTTACTGCAGCATCAACACTCTAACAGCAAAGCACAGCAAATCACCACACTGCAAACATGCTGCCTACTGCAGGACAGAGAGAGAGAGAGAAAAGGGGAGAAAGGAGAAAAAGAAATGCAGACAATTGGAGAAAGAGACAAAAGACAGGAAGAGAGTGATGGAAAACAGGGAAAGAGGTAGAGAAAGACAAAGAAAAGGAAAAGAAGAGAACATGGGAAAGAAAAAAGAAAACCAACAGACAGTGAAAAAGAGAACGAGAGAAAGCATTGGGAAAAAGGTAGAGGGAGAGAGTGAGAGAGAGCAAGAGAGAGATAGAGAGACAGAGAGAGAGAGAGAGAGAGAGAGAGAGAGAGAGAGAGAGAGAGAGAGAGAGAGAGAGAGAGAGAGAGAGAGAGAGAGAGAGAGAGAAAGAGAGAGAGAGAGAGAGAGAGAGAGAGAGAGAGAGAGAGAGAGAGAGAGAGAGAGAGAAAGAACAGTAGATTGAACTCCATGGTATCACAGTTCTGTAATGGGCTCTCACTGTTCTATTCAGATCCCACAAACCGTTTCACTGTCCGTCCTGCTGTTACACTGTACTGAAGGTTCAGCATGGTTCATACCACACTGAGGTAAACAGTCAGGGCTCTAGATCTCAGTAGGTTTGATACTTCATCAGATAACTGACAGCAGCTCTGTGTGTTGGTAAGAACCTGTTATACAATACTACCAGGATACATGTTGGGATTCCAAAACTGTGGTACTGTAAGAAGAGAGGGAGAACTGTACTTCTATAATCTACTTTTGGGAAATCTGTTACAGTATCACACTATTTGGTGTGGTAATATTATTGTATCATAATTATCAATAACTAATTCTATAAATGCCAAATTATTACTGTGCTATTAATTATTGGCATGAACAGACTGAGAACTTTCTCTCATTAGATAAAACAGATGTTAAGAAAATCATGGAAATTAAAAAAGGTAAATTACAATATTTTGCTATATATGTTATTGTGGTATTAACATCATATCATATATTTATTAAAATTACAATACAGTATCATTTCTTGAGTACTCAGATAATATCGCATCATGGGGTCTTTGGTGATTCCCACAGATTCAGAAGTCAGGGGTTTAAGCAAGACACAGAACAAACCTAAAAAGCACAAGGCGCTCTAACAGAGCCTTTCAGACAGAGGGTGATCACAGATTGCAGTATGAGAAAAACATTGTGTTTTGGACAAACTGAAGCAAACTGATGTGATCTATGTAAACATGATGCAAATCTATTCCAGTAGTACAATTATCAACCCTGAGAATTAGCATAATAGTTCCCCTAAGTAATAATAGGTATGGCTTAGGACTCCAGCACCAGGAAACTACACTTAGTATCTATATTAAGAATTTAGTTCATGGAACAACAGTTGGACAGATCAGTGCAATACTGCTATTAAGAGTGTACTGACTGAAAGCAGTCCATATATCATTTTCAGTCCAGTACTTTGTGTAGGCCAGTGTGTCCCAAGCACCAGTGCTGGCAGATTTTGTAGCCTGTCAGTGGCCCTACTGTCTACTGAGAAAGGGCAGATAGACACAAAGATAGAGAGACAGACAGAAAGGTGCAACTGGATCAAACACTGCAGCAGGTCACTCAGAAGAAGTTGTGAAGTCAGAGAGAGAGTGGTGCCATGCACACACACACACACACACACACACACACACACACACACACACACACACACACACACACACACACACACACAGATTTACCTTTACAGTTCCACTACATCATCCAGACTGATCCTCTGTGGAACATGCAATTCCATATTATTACTCCTTCTCTCCATAAAGCAGTAGTTAAAGCAGTAGTTCAGCAAAACTACAATAGTCTAGCAATAGTCTTCCTTCTTACCTCAAATACAGTCGATCAGCAAACACACATCTGGTGTCTGAAGTTTACTGGAGCCACAAGGCTAATGTAGAAATGTATAGTTTATACTGTAGGAACCGTAGACCTAAATCATCACACACTTATCGCAAGCTGTAAGAAGGTTCTGTAGGACACCAGTAAGAACCTTTACAACTCCATGAAAAGACGTCTGGCGAGTTGCGTCTAAATTTATTGAAAAAGTTTGTTCCTGGTAATTTTGCTCTTACTTCCAAATAACTTTGCAATCCGACACGTCCTTCTGGGTGCATCTATTCTTTTGACGATCAGTGGATACTGATGATGATGTTGAAATAATGGTAGATCTAAGTCTTCTTTGATGACTATTGCTTTACATTTGGCCCTCTGCCATGAATGAATAAACACTTATCTCCAAACTATCATAAAACATCATCACAGGCATCAGGCAACAGATTTACAAATATTTCAGATAATAGTTTTCTATTGGTAACAGTAGATATTAAACCCTTTACACATCTGATCACCATTACTATGAGCAGTTCTGGGTCAAATATATTTTCTAGAATAGATCTCTATGATAATGTTATCTATATAAAATATATATTTACATAACTACAAAAAAATGTGTAGAGGTGAATGCCAGAATATGTTTTTGTGCTTTCGTTCATAATAGATAGCAGCATGCCATACAGTACCAGAAACCACATAAACAAGTCTACTAGGCATATAAGGCAGTTGTGAGACGATTACTGCACAGCTGCTGTACAAAACTACAAAAGCGAACTTCAGATGCCAAACATGTTTTCCATCTTCAGCTGTATTTGAGGTAAAGTGAAAATTGTCTAAATTTGGTTTGTCGCTGAACTCTTGCTTTAGCTAAGAATAGCCACTATGGTTAGCTTCTTTAGCAGCTAACACAAAGTTGTAACTTCCAAAAAAGTCACCCCAATTTTACACACTTTAAGCTGGACTTACAAAGTAGATATCGCTGATTGGCACAACCTCCTCCTCCAGAGAGCCCTGACTGAAGGACTGCGAGAGTGGCCTTCCCGGCTCTGACTGACCCCTGCTTGACCTGGAGCTGTGGGGTGCCGGAGAGGAGGCTTCAGCTTCGGGAGCTTCTGGCTTGGGAACCATGGCTGCTGCCTGGGCGCTTGTTTCCACAGCAACTGCCTCCAGAGGACCGGTTGCCGGTGGCGATACAGACCGCAGGACAGGTGTTATGGGCGGAGGGGGCGTCTCCAGTACGATGTCATCCAAAATCTCAGTCTCACGGATTTCAGCCATGGCTTCCACCAGTTCGCTGCGATACAAGGATACTGATCAGAGTAGCATTACATCCCTTATTCAGATTGGTTTTATATCATTTTCCTGTTTTCCTTATTTACTTCCAATATTCTCTCATTACAATACCCAGCGTACATCGTGCAGTTGCATCATAGGCCACTGAGTGGTGTCAACAAATCCTGACTGCTAGCCTCAACATTGATATTTTGGCTAATAAGTACAGCCAAGCCAGCAGGGTTGTTTGAAAAGCATTTGAAAAGATATTTCAGACAGCCATTCAGTTACTCCCACCAAATGACTTACTGAGCAATCACTTCTACAGTTCACAGCCTGCACATTAAAAACTAACCTAAGTGTAAAAGTTAGCACACCTGAAATACAGCAACACAAGGAATCTAGCAAACTGGGGAAATTAAAGTGTACTCTTCTCCCAGGCCAGTGTGTACAGCAACTGTGTAACAGCAGGTGAGGTGACTTTGGGAAGACAATACAAGCAGATGGCAGATCAAGCTTTCGGCACTAGAGTCTACAGTAAACCACTCAGGACCATATGGTAGTATATCTGTGTCCTGCCTAGATAAGCCTGATCCTACAGTACAGGCAAAGGAGAGATGGCTTAATTTTAATCCCTTAAAATATCACCTATTGATCATGTAATGTACAACTGGTGATAGTGTAACTCAGTTAAAGCTTTAGCATTAGCTTATTAGTTTATATAGTTTCTGACGTGTGACATTGTGTTATCTATAGAACCTTTTTATCCGAATTGCTTATCAACTGCAGCTTTAAACTGTCCAACAAATCTTATTTACTTATTACACTGATGTTTCTGTTTCATAATATATACAACAGTACAGATGTTACATATTTGCTATATTCATTTCCTATGTAATATTTTGTATATTTCCCATATTTAAATATTTGTGCTAGTTTGTGTGCTTATCTGGTCTTTATACATGACATGTGTTCACACACCAAGTTCCTTGTATGTATATTCCAAACTGGATAAAATAAGTGATTTTGATTCTTCATAGATCTAGTGTAAAACTAAGGAACACCATACATCAAACATCAAACCGATCAACTTCATTTGCAGTAAAGTGGTAAACTTTTGGGTAAGGAGAATTGATTATATTATTATAACAATAAAAACACTAAATATGTAAATATGTATTGTACAGTATGTTCAGTATGTACGTGCTTACCTGTTCTGTACATGAGGTGGGATAAGGGAGACTGATGGCTCTTTCTGTACAATCACCTCTTCTATCACTCTCTCTCCCTCTATTACCACCTCTTCTCTCTCTCTTTTCACCTCCACCTGGACGGTGATAGTCTGCTGGTCCTCTTCATGGATATCAACCACCCTGAATGACCATAGGAAACAGACAGTTCCTTTTAGTAAATGAGGGAATAAAGGACAACTTCAATCAGCTACCTCAGAACAGTCTTCAACTCACCTCCCATCACTGTCTTTTAAACTCGAGGTTTGCCTCCTGAAAAAAGACAGAAAGAGAGTGAATGGAAAATGTTCTTGCTGCTAGTTATAATGGCAACAAAGCAGCAGTTTCAACTGCTGAATGACAGATAAATCATCAGATGGGGTTTCATGATACATTATCAGATGGGGGTTCAAGTTACTTTATCAGACGGGGGTTCAAGATACTTCATAAGTGTGTTTTCACAGACAGGGAATCTGGTTTTACAGACTACGGTACAGCATTATCGTGGTAGGAGCCAGGCAGGCATGTGTACAGAAACGCCTGAAAGTGAATAATCATGATGAATGAAGTGAATGAAGGCAGTGTGGAACCCAGTGTCTGTCCCAAACAACAATTTACCTAAAGGACGAGTACTTTTCCTCATATTGTAATAGGTGAAATAATGTAATGTAATATAAATGTTTTACATTCTCTTTTACATGCCTCATGTAGCTAGCTAATATGAAGGACCGTCTTCTCCATTACAGATGAGATCCAGTTTATCAAATATTAACTTGGAGTTGAAGGATGTTTTCCAAGATGTGCTTGCTAAAAATCTTACATTCAGATGGCTCTCCTTGTTTGTTTGGTTGGACACCAAAATGCTGTCAAATTGGGGCATTGCAAATGATTAAGTAAATGCAGAAGCAAGCACAGATGGTAATTGAAAATGATTCTCGCATCAGGGAAAATACAAGCGCTCTGTAAAGCTCACAAGTAGTTCTTCACAAGTGAATTTGAATCATGATTATATCACTTATCACAATAACTCTGCAGACCATAATCAAACCCCTATCTACCTCTCTTAATAGGCAAACTACCATGACATTTGTGGTGTCCAACATGCAGTGCCTCCATTTTGGACAAAGGCATGGACATCATTTAGGCTGGAGAACAGCTGCTGCGTTCATATATGCATATGATTACTCATTGGCAACATTAGCCTCACTGTAAAGCTAAAGAAGCAAACTTCATGTCTTGGCTGGTGGGCTACAATTGGGGAACTCAGTACTATCACTTCAAGGTACACTGTACAGTACAGGCGGGGAAGGAGCGTGTGCCTGTACCTGTATCGGGGGTGTTCTGAGGTGTCAGAGGGAGATCGCTCAGGGATGGATATGGATGTGTTGGATGACAGTGTAGTGGCAATAGAGGCTGTGGTGGCCTCCTCAAAGGATGGGGGGGTACAGGGTTGCAGGCCTGAGAGGGAATGAGAGGGAGACAGAGAAGTAAACATAGAATTAGTGTTTCATTTATTCACAACAGTGAATTAATGACCCCAATGTTAAAATTACATCTAATGTAAAATAATTCCATTATAAAAATGTAAAATGTTTCATTAAAAAGTAAGAACACTGACCGTCGTTCTCCAGCACAGGGAAGCTGCGTGCTCCTCTCAGGTCGTAGATGTTCTGGTCTCTCTCTGAGGGCAGCTGGCTGGCTGACCATGCTGCTCCCGGCCCGCTGTGTTTGACCACGGTCAGGGCCACGCGGCCTTTCTTAGATGGAGAAGATTTCAGAGCTGGAGTGAGAGAGAAAGAAAAAGGTCAGAGGAACTAAACCACAATAGACTTCACAATTTAAAGGGGCTGTACAGTTCAGAACCACATTTTCTGCAGTTATTACACCTTACTTTAGGTTTTTCTGAACACTACAGCCTGTTTAATTAACATAATTACTACCAAAGTGGTTCATATTTCATTTATATGAAGTGAAGGGCCTGAAATCATAGTAATATACTCTACATAAGATCAGCAGAGGCTAATCCAGTAATATTTAGTTTACAGAATGATTAGAACTGCAAAGACTACAGCATCCGAGGTAAAAAAAATGTTGACACGCTGTTTAAAGAAAAATCCTCAGAATATTTTATAGAGCTTATGTGACTGTATGGTTTCCCACAAGGATCTATAACTAAAAAAAAAAAAAAAAGAAACCGAGCAGGTCTTAGCTGCAGCAAACCCTGTTGATGTCAAATACAGGAGAAAACGATCATGTAAGATCCAGTAATCAATATGGAGTTGCACTGAGAGTCATAGGGAAGGCTACTAGAAACTATTCCAATGTTTATTCATTTGTTCCTGGACTTAATGAACAACATGCAGTGTGTGAAAGTTCTTACAGGAGCTTTTCCTAAACACCGTGGAGCTCATGAACTTGAAGAATCTGTCAGCATAGAAGTTTGGCCTGTGAACTGACACTGTGTCCTGCAGAGAAGAGAAGAGAAGAGAAGAGAAGAGAAGAGAAGAGAAGAGAAAAAAGAAAAGAGAAGAAAAGAGGAGAGAAGAGAGGAAAAGAGAAGAGAAAAGAAGACAAGAGAGGAGAAGAGGAGAGATGAGAAGAGAAGAGAAAAAAGAGAAGAAAAAAGGAGAGAAGAGAAAAGAAGAGAAAAGAAGAGAAGAGAAGAGAGGAGAAGATGAGAGAAGAGAAGAGAAGAGAAGAGAAGAGAAGAGAAGAGAAGAGAAGAGAAGAGAAGAGAAGAGGAGAGAAGAGAAGAGAAGAGAAGAGAAGAGAAGAGAAGAGAAGAGAAGAGAAGAGAAGTGGAGAGGAGAGAAGAGAAGAGAAGAGAAGAGGAGAGGAGAGGAGAGGAGAGAAGAGAAGAGAAGAGAAGAGAAGAGAAGAGAAGAGAAGAAAAGTGGAGAGGAGAGAAGAGAAGAGAAGAGAAGAGAAGGGAAGAGAGGAGAAGAAAAGAGGAGAGAAGAGAGGAGAAGAGGAGAGAAGTAAAGAGGAGAGAAGACAGGAGAAGTGATATTTTAGTAATACTCTGTCTGTTGTGATCATGTCTTGTCCTGTTCACTGTACTCTGATGATTTTGCTGATCATAATCAGACTGAGGTCACAGTAATGGAAAAAACCTCACTCAATCCCCAACAAGGCAGCACAGTGATTGTATCTCCAAGCCTTCAGGCTTTGGATGGAAACCAGAGTCAGTAGATCCATATCTAAAGTCCACACAGGCTCCTGATCAACCTCAGCTCCACGTTACTCACATCCGCCTCTTCTCACGCTCATTCATACATACATGAGGCTAGAGAGTGGGATTACTCTGCAGGGCGTAGCGCCATACAGATGGTGCCCTGCTTTTAATAATTCACCACCTGACAGGAGACTGTCAGGATCGGTCAATGATTTCAACCCAGTGACATCTAGTATACAGTAACTACTGCACGGTATTGTACTGTAGTGGATTACAAAGCTCTACAGTGTACTGTAGTTTGGGCAAGACTCCTAACACTGAACTGGCCTACCTGTAATACGAATAACCTCGTAAGTCGCTCTGGATAAGAGCGTCAGCTAAATGCCTAAATGTAAACGTAGTTTTCAGTGTTTGCTGCACTGTAACTCAGCAATTGGTCAATGATGCTGATCACATGACCCGGCAACAAATCTATATTACAGTATATAGTAACTGAATATTAATATATAACCTTACTCTGCATATAGCCAATCAGACTAGACATGTTCACTTTGTGAAGGTTTTCACTGCGAGGCTAGTTTACCCTCAATCTACGGAAATGTCTTCAGTTTTGCAGGTTCCTACAACCTGTCTGAAACTTTCAATAATTTCATTCATTTATACAAGCATCTTTAAAAAAATTGATTTGTATGATCCTAATATAAGTATGTATCCTACTCAAAACAACCTAAGTAGTCACATGTAAACATTAAAAATAATAAATTAGAACAAGCATGGCATTAGCTGGCAGATAGCAGTGAGTAACTGTGCGGATGTTTTGGCATCTAAACTGGGCTTTTCATTTCACACTTACGCCATCATGGACCAGTGCCTTCCACGTGTGCTCCAGCTTCTTAATGAGTCTGCAAGAGAAACAGACACAGGCTTACTGAGCTGCAGCCCACAAAGCTGCACAGAAATGCAGAGTCAGGATGGGGCGGTGTGTTTTCTCACTTAAAGCTTTCTTTCACTGAGATTACATAAGAGTGCCTTTTACACATGACATAACACCAATCACCACAGGGCAGCTTACGAACGCCAAGCCCACTCAAGCTAGACTAGGTCAAAAAAACCTACAGTGGCTAGCATGGCACACATGCTGGTACGATGGATTTCAGGACTATCTAGCTGGAACCTGCTGCAGAGTGCATGTACATTAATTATACTGTACAATATTCTACTATTACTCGATATAAGACTGCATGTCAACCTTTGGAAGTTCAGCTTCATTACTGTCACTTTCCTGTATGGCTCACATGTACATCCATTCATTCATTCATTTCATAATTGCACATTTAGTCATGAAATAATGACATTTACAATTGTATGTATGCATATATGCTGTACCTGTAGGACTGCAGGATATCTATGATTCCAACAAAGAGTAAAAGTCTCTCTCCTTTCCCGTTGACTGCTGGGATTCCCCCCATTCTGCAAAGAGAGGAACAGAGAGAGAGACCGGTCATGTACTGCAGCCCACCAACACACAAACACCAAAAATCATTTAAATATGCAAGTCATTCAGAACAGTAAGTGCTGATTGGCTAGACTGATGGACTGATTGGTGTACTTGACTTGGAAGTTGAACCAGGTACTCAAAGCAAGACGTAATCCAAAAATAGGAGAAGCAGAAGACTGAGAGAAAGGAGAAGCATGAGAAAAAGGTATGCTATGTGTATTTACTCTTCCATTTGAACATTTCTGGTTCTGTGTAGTAATGAAGAGATGATGAACTGCAGTGCTGGAGGCTGGATGCCACAGACTGGCAGCAGTGGAGAAATAAATAAATTAAAAAAAATAATAAAATAAATTAAAATCTTTTGGTGTGCGGTCACATTAAACATGGTTTCCACTTATTGTTAGCCAAGTGCCTGTATCGTTTTCCACAACAGCCAGCAGGGAATTCAGTTGTGTCATGTTGAGCTATACTGAGTTAACAGAACTAAACTAGATCCTTAGGGTCTACAACCACTTGTAGCTTCAGGGCCCACAAGCAGGTCCTTGGGCATATGAAGTGTTATTACAGCCATCAGAACATTCTCCTAGACTTATTTCTTACTAGCTCCTACTAATACATTTTCAAGAAACCCCAATCAGTGTAACTAAAGATCCCACATGCATTTTCAGAATTGTGCTTGGCTATTCAAACAGGCCAACTTTACGACTCGAGAAGGATAAAATAAATGTTAAAATTTAAGTTTAAAGATCTTAGAAAATATAGGCACTTACATATACACAGTAGCGAAATGTAACTGTTAGAGCAAGGCTTAAATTTGGTTCATAAAAGTCCAAACTCAAACACTTCCTACACATCCCTACAGGTTTCTAGTAGCTTGCTAGAGTAATGGCAATTTCGATCAATCCTCATGACCCTCATTTTTAATGTAGCTGAACATTTAAAGAATTGACAAGGAAATTAAAATGCATTTTAATGAAAGACTAACTAGATTAAAAGAAAGACTATGAAAAACAAGTTGACAAAAAACTTAAGCAAGATAATATAGTAAACTAATATAGGCAAACTAAATTCACTAATCAAAACAGACCAATAAAAAGATTATTAAAAAGTAATTTAAAAAAAGGACATGCGATACAGTAGAATAACGCATGTGGAAAAATAGAAAAATAATAATATAAGGTCCTAAAATTAAATAGAAAGGACAGAAAATGTAAAAAAGGATAGTATGAATGACTTGCATGAACAGTATTTACCATCCCATCTTAAACTGTGTAGCAGTTGAATACTTTTGTTTCTATCCAAAACCAGAGCAGTGTTAAATGACCTGTAGAATTTCAATCCTTCATGATTCTACTGAATAGAAACGACATACGAATTATAGACATGTATTTTCTAGTACCCAGAATCACAAGACCTTCCATAAAGGCCTTGAAGGTCCTAAAGGGTAAAAGCAGTACTGTAAAACAGTCAGAGGACTTCCAGTTTCAAATAGGCATTAAGTTATTGTAGCAAAGACACAGAAAACATAAACAGAAAATGACACAGCAGCCTCAAAAACGACATCATATCATATACTATTATTATACATGTTAATGGGGTACATACAACTTCTCTGACAAACCAACAAACGTGTTTGTGCACTCACGTGTCCTCCGTGTCAATGGAGTCTATGGCTGCTCCTCCCTGGATGGACTCCATGGCTGTGGAATACAGCGCTCTCTGAGCCGCAGGCTTCTTCTCATCACTGCTACTCTGACAGCCCTCCATCTGCTGCTCACGCACAGCGTGGTCCAGGTTATGCACTCCCAGCAGCAGGCTGTAGTCCATAATCTTAAAGCTTTCTAACACCTGTTCACACATACACACACACACACACACACACACACATCAGAGCCTCAACTCTCTGCAGCACACTGCAATACTCATATAAACATCAGTTCTGACTAAGTTCATTGAGTACTGTGACTTCACTTGTGACAGTGATTTCTAAATCCACTTTGACCTGCTTTTTGAAACAAAAGCAGAATAAAGACAATACATTTCATATTTTACTTTACCAATTATACTCTCTATAATGACTGTATGAATCATTTTGAAATTGATACCTGTAACAGTTCTGAAAAACTGGCGATAGCAGGAGTTGGAAAGTGATTGGATTTAAAAGGAGTCCTTTAAAAACAGGAGCAATCTTAAAGATTTGAAGCATCTCACTCGGTAAAATAAAATAATATCAGAAGATTTAGAGAATCCAAGGCCGAAAACCACAGCTGTTACCTGGACCCCCTCAGGCCGCACTTCATTAAAAACATGTTTCTTATCATACGGGCTTGGGAATACGTTCACAGGCCACTGTCAATAAACAGCATTTGTCCATGCAGCCACATATACAAGCTAAGGCTGTACAACGTGTAGCTAGGACTGCACTAGGCTCAAGCTCATATGAACGTATACAGCGGTCTGAAGAGCCAACCTTTCATATAAGGAAGGTGTTGATGGAAATAATGGATGTTGTGTCCTCCAGGCCAAAGCAGAAAAGCTCTATGCAGATTGTCACTGGTGTGTAGTACAAAACATTTCTGCTATCATTGCATGGGGGTGTACTAGTGTCTATGGCACGAGGAACTTCCATATTTCACAGCGTACTTTAACAGTGTAGGCAACATTGACTCTGAAAAACACATACACACATTGCTGCTGTCAGAACAAAACCTCAATCTGTGATGCTTTTCAGTCCCAGACCTGCATTAAATGTAGCTCTTTCCTTCTCCTGTAAAGTATCTATCTGGAGATACAAGGTTTAGTTCTGGCAGCACTGATACACTGCCTACTAGATGTAGTCATCCATGGCTGCGTTATCAGGAAGCGACGGTGCTAACCTAGTCAGCCTCCAGTTTTGAATGTCTCCCATTCAAACCATATAGTGCATTAAGTCACACAAAATGCGATCCAAATGGGAGCACAGCTGAAGAAGAATGGCAAAGAATTGGGACTTGACATCTGGAGCAAGCGGTCCCTTCAGTCCCTACACCTTTATTAAGTGCTGTTAAGTTCCTGTCCCAACTTTTTGGAACATGTTTCAGGTATAAAATTCGGAATCTGCATTTAAATTTAAAAGGCACATCAATGTCATGATTTAAAACATCGTTCAATGTACTTCGGGACAAACAGAATGTCCTAAATGCTGCTTCCTGTTTTTTACTAGCATTTTACATACGGTAGGTTGTGTAATTCTTTAAATGCCATGATTTATTTGATGACATTTCTCTATGAGCACAAAGTGGTCCACAAGATTTCTCATGTTCCATCCTACTGTATCCCTAAGGTGGCAGTTTGGAGTTTTTTAAAGGTGACTGAATAATTCCAGGGGTGTTATTTTACAGTCTGATGTCTTCACTTTTACTCTAAAGCAAAGCATTATGCTAAAAATAAGAAAACCTTGGAGGAGCAGCTGTCTAAACCTTCCACTGGTACATTGGCAAAGTTGCTCATGCAGGGTTTTAGCTGGCATTGCACACCACAACACACGTCTGAACACTAACCAGGCAATCTCTCTGCAGTGTCTTGACCAACGCATTGTAAGTGTCAGTGTCCAAAAGCAGTCCATCAGGCACGTCCTGCATGAAGTCCAAGTCTTTGAAGGTGGGCTTGGACTTCTCTCGCTCTTTCTTAGATGCCCGGCGCTTGTAGGTGGAGCCCTTCAGGTCAAACTTCAGGTGCATACGGAAAACGCGTGGCAGGATGTTATTCATCACCAGAATCCGAATATTCTTTCCCCCAGACTGAATGCAGTACAGGCCAAAGAACTTAGGCAGCAATGTGCGAGGATTCTGATTCAGATTCTGAAAGAAGACAGAAGAGAGAAGAGAAGAGAAGAGAAGAGAAGAGAAGAGAAGAGAAGAGAAGAGAAGAGAAGAGAAATTAAGAGAAGATTAACCACCAGGATAATTAGGAAGCAAGTAAAGACACAAATATGAACGATATGCAAATATGGCTTATAATTGCAATGGCCATGACCATCCTGGATAAGTCAGTGATTGTGAAAAAACAATTTGTGCTTTGACCAGATTTCAGGCAGTTACTGGAAGCTCTATGCCAGGGCTCTTGGCAGAAGGAGTTTCTTTAAAACTGCAACTCATAAAATATTAGCATAAAATGAGCTATAAACTTAAAAAATTAAAATTAAAAAACAACTAATGTTCTTCCGGCTCTCCCTTTTGAGTTATGCTGTAATAGCCAGGCCTGCCGGAGTCACTGCTGCACTCTGTTAACACCATATAGTGTGTTCAGGTCTTCTGTCAGAGCTAACAGTCTGTCTGTTCTCTTTGTCTGAGCTGAACTGCTGCCCGTCCTGTGTGGCCTGATGCTGTTGCTACATCTGCTCCGTCTGGGAGCCACTGGGAGCCTTTTACCACCACGGAGCTCCTGGCTGTCCTGCACTGTGGAAGCTTGGCCTGAGCCTGCTGACCCATCTTATGAACCATCTTATAAAGATTCTTTGTAAAGCTGCTTTGTGACAACATCTGTTGTAAAAAGCGCTATAAAAATAAATGTATGTTTGTATGTATTTTTTGCGAGGTCATCAATGTTCAGTCACTCTGGCATCAAAGAATTGCACAGTTGGTGAATGCATCAAGATTTGGTGGATGCCTTTCCTGGCATAAGTCTGAGGGGAATTTCCTGTAGACTGGGATTTTAGCCACTGCTGGTAGACGTGTATGACGCTTCCACACACCTGAAAATTCAGCTACTTCCTTCACATCATGGTCTTTGGCATGCCCAAATGCAACCTCTCCTCCTAGCAAATCATGAACATCTGCTTCGAGACCCTTTTTCCACACACTGACTGAAACATTCACTGCACTGTACCACCTCTTCTCAATCCCATCACTCACCCCACAGGTATTTATAGCTCCATCAACCTCTTGGAATGCCATCTGCAGAAGCCTGAAATGACTAGCACCTTAATGACTTTTGTCCGGTGAGTTTATTTTAGAGTAGATTCAGTAAGGGTTAATGTAACAAGACTTCATTTCTTCCTGGATCAGTTTGTTGGGAAACTCTGACACAGTAAAAATGGCACCTTTATTTTAGATGATGTAGAAATAATGTGTTGTATTACTTGTTTTGTATGGGGTCCCCAAGGACAAGCAGTAGGTCACTCCTCCTCTATCTCTCTCCAGTACATTGCACGCCCACTGCAGCCCTGTTAACATCCCTCTGGATCAGGGGCACCACTGTACCAAAGCCACATTATGCTCCTTCATTATCAAGTGCTGGAAAACCTCCAGGATGGAAGTGTCTGTTGAATTCTGAAGCAGACTCTAACAGTGACTCATTTGCACCACCACCCACTCCACGCTTTTCACCTCAAAACATTCTACACCCACTTAATTAGACACAGTCTGGCAACTGTCTGAGGAGCCAAGACCAGAAGACAAACAGCTGACAGTGGCCTATTAAGGGGTTTATGACATTAGCGTACAGCATGCCATAATGCCCCGTAGCTAGCGCGTTAAACAGTGGATTTTGAATGGATCGGCTCTTTAATCTGCATGGTTCCTGAATTGTAAATCTCTCACACGGCGCAATCAAAACTACATTAACAGCTGGCCATTGTGCTTTCAGTCTAAGCACCTGCAATTGCAAGAAGAGCCCCATACTACAAATGTCCTGATGACACATTAACAACAAGAACAACAACTGCTGTGTAGGATGTTTAAACTGGGATGACAGAGATACAGGGTTAATTAGGAATTTTCTCTTTTGACTCTTAAATGGTCAGGAGCCTCCAGCAGGTCCAGGCTTTAATTCCTTACTACTGTAAGAAAATAAAGTCAGCTAATCTGATGAATGTAAAAATGACCATTTTGTTGATGATGGTAAACTGATGCAGACATATTGAACAATCCCCTTTAGTTTAGTTTTAGTTTCCACAAAGTGTTTACACCCCCCCCCCCAAAAAAGCTAATAAAGTGCTGCTTTGGAAGTTCACATATCAAACAGAAGAACATGATGAAGGCACAGTGCAGTGCAAGTTGTAGTATACTGTCTTTGTGTGTTGCACACTGTCTTTGATTGGCTACAAACCTACAAAACCTAGTAAATGAACTTGTGAACATCTCACGAAGGCCACAATGGCTGCTGCTTCTAAGCCTGATGCCTGTTTTGAGTTTCCTGATGTCAAATTGAACAGGAACTGAGACATCACAGTTATTCCTGTATGTTGGTGTGTTTCCTGTATGTGAAGCCGGATGTCTGATGTGTCAGACCTGACACTGTGGTCTGAGAATGATCTAAAACGCAAAAAAACAATGTCCTCATATGAGGTCAAAGGGTCAATGTTTAAAAACGTATCACGGTGCAGAGGAGCAGAAATGTAACATGCTCATATGAGGACGCAGGGGTCTCATGTGGGAATACTACTTGTCCTGGTACGGTTCGCACAAAATGACTGATACTACCAGCAAAGTAGCCTCAGTTACCTCCATGGCACAGGCCTACTGTACAGCAATGAGTTTAAACAGGAAGTTGTATTGCACTTACCATGTAGTATCCAGGAAGCAGTTTCTGCAGAAACTCTGCCTCCTTGTGTTGAACGGTTTTGATGATGAACTCATCGTCGCGTGTGACGTAAAAGATGGAGCCACTGGCCCCTGGATTGGAAAGCTCAATCAGGGGCTCATTACATAAAGAGTACTGCAGAGAGAGAGAGAGAGAGAGACAGAGAGAGAGAGAATGATTTTTAATTGACTTTAACTTTAGCCTGTCCTGCATACAACATGATAGTGGTTTCCATTTGAATGTGTTTAAACTAATTTTACTAATTTTAAGCAAATCTGCAAATGAGTCAGTGTTTCCTTAACAACAACCAATTCCTAAACATGTGGTGCCACACCAGAGTGTGGGACAGGAGTCTCGCTTGCTTTGCATGGCGTATACAATGGAGCATTTCAGATCTTTATTATCTGTCAGCTGCAGTACAAAGACCCTGGGCAAGGTGGAGTGGGCAGTGACCCATTTAATTAGTGCTGAACTGAATCACTTCACTGTCAGTCCTGAAAGGACATGATGTGACTTATCATGTGACTTTTATTCCTATTATTTAGGCATTTTTCTGAATTCCTGGCTTTTTGTTTCAGACCTTTTCAGATGGTTGCACAATGCAGGACTATTGTACTGGACTGTAATGGACTGTAATGGACTGCATGAGAATGGCTGGGGTTATCTTCAGTGATCAGTCCCGCTTTGGTCTTGGTGAACAGGACCTATGTATTCGTGTGTGGAGGCACCGTGATCAATTTGTTTGTTGGGATGGATTGTCACAGGACCTCTACAACTCCATGCTGAAACATCTGCATGTTGCATTAGTAAACCTGGTGGCCCAAGGCCATACTAAGAGACACTACTTCTGTATGTGTAGCTCAATAAATATTGATCATAACAGTCTACAATCACCATTTATTGTTCCTGGTAATCTTCCTTCCCAATAGCACTGCAGTCAGACACTTTCTACTGGGTGCAGCTTTTCGATGATGATGAGTGTATATAGGTGGTGTCTGCAATTTTGGCTCCTCCCCTACCAGCAATGCAACAAGCTCTTTCAAGGCCCTCCAGGGTAGCACTAATACGACTACATAGTGGGTCTATATATATATGTACATATACACTCACACACAGTGCTATTACAATATTTTTAGAGCAGTTTCATGGTGGTTTGTTCACCCCTATTTATATTTTACAGCTTCAAAAATCATTACTATAGATCCATCCATTAAGGACACAGTTATTCCCGTTAGCCCTGACCGGTGCTGGAAAAGTGCTAGAAAAAGCTTCCACTCTGTTTTCTTTCCTATAATGCTCTTGTCCCTGTTTACTGGAACACCACAACAAATTCTAAAGCTGAATTTATGGTCCTGGAGGAATAGAAATAATGGACAGGCCCAGTTCTGAAGAGCCACAGTCAAAAGGTTTCTAACTTCACAATCATATGTTTTCAGAGCGAATAATTAGGAAATGATTCAGAGTATCATAAATCTCAAATTTCAAACTCATGATTTTAGTGCAGCTATCTAAGTGCTGGCCCTATCGCTGGGAATTTGCGAGTCACAGCCATCTGTGGCTGGGAGTCCAAAAGAGCACTACTTGTTCTGTCTGGGTGGGTGAGTAGGATTTTCCCTCTCCCAGGTCTCTGGTGGCGCCAAGGGAATTTAGAGAGGAGAGTTACGTCTCAGTGACGTTTTACAGGTTTGTCAAATGCTCCCGAGTGCGCCCCAAATGAATTTTATACCAATAACTTGTGTAGGTTTGTGACGTCATTGAGGGTGAACCTCAGTACTCAGCCAATGAGCTGATCATCTTGCCAACCATGCTAGTTTCCTACCAGCCAAACCCTGTTTGCTGTAGAAAAAAAGATCTATACAGGTCAGTTATCTTTGCTTCTCAGTGAAATAAACACTTTCTACAATTTCTTTCTACAATTAAAGGAAGTGGTTAAACACTGTTAACTGCTTTTGTTTAATGAGTGAAAAAGGAAGTCGCCAAGCTCCCCAGAAACCAGATCTGGTGGCACTTCATATTTCTCAGAGGAAGCATGTACTAGCCTTCACCCTCACAGCTTTGTAGGGTCATGTGACAGGAGACCAAGCTAGCAAGAGGCTAAATTTAGTACATGACTAAATTGCAGGGAAAAATGGGTAAAAGGCCAGAAAAAAATGACCATATGTCCTTGGAAGAACTACATACACAGTAGTGGAACATGTGCATTACAACAATACAAAACAGCCTATGAATATATTATATGTATCCAGAGAAAAACACATATATCCATTTTTGTTGATTTTTCACTTTTATGACCACATGAGCTGCTGTTTACACTGTGTGGAAATTTCATGAAGAATAGACCAACAGAAATGGCCCAAAACCGCTTTAATTGACTTCCATTCAAATTAAATGAGGTTCTCCTGTAAACCTACCATTTTGGAGATACCTGTAATTCTTTGGACAGAGACGATACATAGAGTGATATAAAACATATATAGATAATAAAAAAAATGTCTCAAAAACACCACTTTTAGACTTTCCTGCCCTAACACACTTAATTTGCTCCATCGGTTAATTACCTAGGGAGTCCCTGCCCGCTTCACAAGAGCTGAAAACTTAGCAGGCTGTACACTGCAGTGCAGTCTCAGTTATTCTCACTGATATTGTGTGTGTGTACACATATACAGCAATCACTGAATGTGGATGTATATACTGTATTATAATGCACTGAAATGTAGATTTTATTAAATATGAGCATCCTGAAATTATATACTGTAATCATATACAGTATATATATTACCTTATAAAGCTTCCCTATACTTCCGTTCAAGACTTCCACACACTCAAGTGCAAAAATCCAGCAGCTCCTGATCTAATATTCTTCACACATTCTCTAAACTTTGGAATATTTTAATGCACATTTTTTCCAATATAGTAATATGTTACTCATATGTCATACGTATTATGTAATAGGACTGTGTGTGTGCAAACTTGCATACTTACATACAACTGTATTACAAAATTATTATTTTTTAATGCATTAATGTGCATGCACTTCACTGATCTGTTACCACTGTTTACAATCCTGGAAGCATTGGGACACCAGCAAACAGTCTTCTGCCTCTGAGAGAACATCCATCCTTATTTGTTATATATATGGCATATGATTTTTCTGATATTAAAGACTAAGGTGGTGATTTGAGTAAAGATTTAGGTTTGTTGAACTACACAAACAATTATGGGTAAAAAACAATACTGGTGCATTGTTTACATTTACATTACATACAATAACATTTCCAAGAATAAAAAACAAACTTAATACAAATACATTACTCATTTACTTTTTTTCACTGTGTGCAATTAAAGGTACAGTTTCCTTTTAAAGCATCCAACCAAATTCACATCACATCACCATAACATAAATCTGCCAACAGCTGAGCTAATTATCCTCCACCAAACAAAGAAAAGCTTCTCCTTTATGTTAAAACAGGCCATTTTCATCTTTAATGCTACACTGTGTATGATTTTGGGATTTGGAAACCTGTGTAATTTGGACATGTGTAACTGAACACAATACACAACATTGTGTAACATTGGTTGCACCCGAATCTGATGATTGCAAGCGCCTTGAAAAAGCATTCCAAGATAACTCAGTCAAAACTTGGTAAGGGATCGGTCTTCTGAGGATACAAGTGAGCCATCTACTGCGATCATTGTATCTTCATCATAATACTGATTTTGAATTTGAGACCTAAACATCAAACCGGTGCATGATGTGGACTCCCACAAAACCTGACTTGACTTCTTTTGACTCCTTGTCTCCACTGGCTTTTTCTGACTCCTCCTGAATGACTTTTAAATTATTATTTTGGGTTTTACAGGGCAATCTGCAGCATCTGGTCAACGGATTAACTCTGCAGTTTCACTACTGTTACTATAGCAAGATTTAATAATACACCAGCTGAAGTTTGAAATACTGCATGTGTGAGTTTCTATGTGCAGTCATGCGTCATCTCCTGGTTATACTGTGCTCATACATTAGGTTAAAAGCTTAATTATTCATATGGCTAATTTTAACTTGCGATAAACCTCTGACACGGCTCCGCTAGCTGTGGGGATTTTAGCTAAATGGATCTGGGATTGCAAGTCTCGGGCCAAGATTAACTGCAGTCAATAAAAACTCAGTTTTAATTCACACTGGACCATATAATAAGACTAAAATCTTTGTAATATGATCCAGATGCTCTAAACGCACAAAACAAGATGTACAAAACTTACGATGCAACCCTCAAACATCAAAGGTATCTAGGCTAGTTGACGACATTTAGTAATTTAGTAATACAAACAAGCAATCACAGTAACCCTTTTGTCACAGTAGCCACAAGTTCTGCCTGTTTTGAAGGTCCTTCAGTTAAACTATGCAATTATTTCTTCAGGAGCGTTGTGTTTTACAATGTTTGAATTCTATTTGTTTTTGTGAGGAAATGTGATATGTGTTCACAGTAGATGACTTTTCCCCCTCCCGTTTCGCCCCTAATCGCATAGCTCATTTATAGTCACAACATTTCATACTCAGAAGTGCCTACAGTGTCCCAGTAAATCTGATACCGGAGCTACAAGGACAGTTTTATTTGATTACATAACTTAAAAAGATCATTTCCATTCCATCCATGTAGCTGAATCAGTGACAAACAAGGTTACTGTAGGAGCCAAACGCCTCTTTATAGCTTTAGACAGAGTTCATTGTTTAAATCGTTTATATGCATTATGTTAGAATGGGTATTTTTGGTGTGTGAACATCATTAGATTTATTTGTAATGCCTGTGCTCGCGTAACTATGGAGATTCGGGTCGTGGAATCCCCGTATGTGTGGATTTGCATGTATTTAGGGAGTGGGCGGGGCTTACGGGTCTAGGGAGCCGCACGGTTTTTCTGACCGTGGTCGTGGAGTGTTTTCGTGCTGTGGACTTTGTTTAATTGGGAGATTAATGTACATCTCTTCAGTTGTGAATCTGTTTAAGTTGGAATACGTTGTTGAGCGCCTGAAATACGGAAAATAAAGAGAAGATTTTCAATGAAACCGCATGTGGTTTGGTAGATAGGCCACCAGCATGGGACACGCGTCAGTCACGCGGCTCCGCCGTAGTTTCGGATAAGAAAAGCAGTTACAGGTACAATTTAAAAGAATCTTAATAAAAGGTACATGATGTGCATTTTATAGAGTTATAGTTATTGTTATATTGTTATCAAGGCTTTAATGGTCTGTTTCAGTTATTAAACTGTACTGATCTGGTGGTTGCACCATTTGACTATTTGAATTTTTAGACTGATTTCAAATAAAACAGGAACTAGAAACCTTTGTCCTCGAACTTGAGGTTATACTTACATCATTTTTATAATTACACCTTTTCCTAAGCTACATGGTTTTCCTGAGGTTGTACCACCTGACATGGTAAACTGAACCACTCTAATAAAACTGATATCTAAGCCACTCTTTCGTAAAAAAGCACATGAAAATGAAAGTCCTTTGTTTTTGGTTGTGCTACCTGACATTTGAGAAAGTAAGACGTTTTTTCTCTGTTGCTTTATTATTCAACATGTCTTGATTTTAATATCATTACAATCTATTTTATTTAGACCTTTTCTCATATAGGACATACTATTGAGCAATTTGACTTACATGTTGTGCTAATGGGATGACGTTCCAGCAGCTTGTGGTTGTGACATACTGTTTTAAACTACTTCTAAATTTCAGAAAAACATGTTTATTTTGTACAGCAAAGCTGTTATCCATGTTTGAAAGTAATAAATATATTAAAAACAATGTGCATAATAATTTTTGGCCTAAGTCCAGGTTTTTTAAATGTTGCATTACTAATACACACATAGACACACACTGAGGCTGAGTCACCGAGTGTGTTTCTCTACAAATGCTACACCTATGCCAAAGGAATGATTCAGACGCCCCCAAGGCCCCAGATGGCAGAGCAGTGTAGCCATCTTCCATCAGTCTTCAAATATAAACACGCGCACGCTCGCAAGTCAATCTGCTATACATAAAGAAAATGGGGAGCGTTTATTAAGGCATTCATCGAAAAACTAAACCGGGTGCAGCTTATCTCAGTAAGCGGGTTGGGAGTGGAAAGAGATCCACGGTCCAGAAAGTCCCAGATCCCCCAGGACCCCCTGCATTTCACACCTTGGGGACATTCCTATGTTTATCCCTATTTCACTATTCAATTAAATACCAATAGTGGTGAAAATGAAGACTTAATAATACACCCACTGTGTCATAATCATAATCAAATTGAGTTTGCATGCATGTATCTGTGTGTGTGTGTGTGTGTATGTGTATGTTTATGTGTGTGTGTGTGTGTGTGTGTGTGTGTGTGTGTGTGTGTGTGTGTATGTGTGTGTGTGTATGTGTATGTGTATGTGTGTGTGTATGTCTGTGTGTGTGTGTGTGTGTGTGTGTGTGTATGTTTATGT
>JAMWET010005638.1:1207500-1225000 GCA_024036415.1 Prochilodus magdalenae | reverse complement strand
GCAAGAGCACCACAACTATGCAAAAACATTGTCATGTTCTAGATATGCAATGCTGGGTTCATTTAGCATCATAACTCATAACTGAAAATGGTACTAAACATGTACATGTTTATAATGACTGTTTCTATGACTGGGTCAAATTAATACTAATTATTCATAGATTTTTCATAGATTATCATAATATTATTGTCCACTGGTAACAGTGTCCACCACAGCAAGGGCTATCACAGTCATCCCAGAAATTCCACATACCTAAAACATAAAAATCTCACCTCCAACTTGTCCAAAAAAAGCTCAATGCCTTCCATTTATTCTGTTTCTTCAGTCGACTGTGCCAGGGGAGTACACGACACGCATAGCTCTGAGCCGTCCTGGTTAAGAGTCTACTCATAGAAATCCCATAGAGGCTTATGAGTCTGCTTTATGACTCAGAGTGTGCCACAGCTAAATGTCATTATGGGTCAGACACAGACAGAGCAAAACACTTTTTTTGGCATTAAAGTAGAAGAAACAGAAAACGGAATATCTCACTGTGCTGTATGGAGTTTCCTCCCTGAGGTGCATAGTTCATCCATACAATATTGCAGATGTTATAAAGGAATTGGACTGAACTGCTCCCAGTGCAGCATGTTAGATTCTTTACTGTCATACAGCTCTTCAGTATAAAACAGACACAACAGGTGCAGAAACAGACTGCTGTGTATAGTTGTGCTGCCAAAAATATTCTGTCAGTAAACGCACCTACAGAACAGAATCAGCTCGTCTAAACATGACTTCTATACCTCTGCTGGATATGGGCCTGCTCTATGTGGATATATAATACACTAATCATCAAAACAATAGCTGCACAAATACAGTAGGCAGTAATGAAACTTGACATTGTGAAACATGCGGATAATTCCAGTTTTAACAGCCACGACTGCTGAGATTCAGCGAGCAGTGATGCAACACATTAGTCATCCTGTTAGTGCCAGCAAGACCGGCGGACGGCTGCACAACACAGGACTACATGCACACAGACCACTACAACAACTGCCACTAACACCACAACAACCTAGTCAAAGACCGCAATGGTGTCATGCAAGACTGTCACAGAGTGACTCAGAAAGGCAGCAGGCCATCTTCAGTGACGAGTCCCGCGCCGGTATCAGTGGAAACCACCAATGAATCTGTGCGTGGAGGCCGTGGTCAGCTCCAAGATGAACGGTTTGTTGTCACACGGCACACTCAGAAAGCCTGGTGTCACTCCACCTTCACCCCTACCGCAAAATCTACAGGAGCTGTGTGGGAATATTCAAGCTGCATGGGATGGATTATCAGAGGACACCATTAGGAACCTCTACACCTCCTTGCTGTGATGTCTGGCATGTTGCATTAGCTTTATAAATAATGCCCATATGAGTCTAAATTTATCATCATTTATTATTCCTGGTTACCTTCATCTTCCCTCCCAATAGCAATAGTAAGCTTCTGGGTGCAACTATTCTTTTGCAATCAATATTAAAATAAATTTTGAAAAAGCAATATCACAGCCCTGTCTACCGTGTGCCCAGGTACCGGCTGTTGTTTGCACAAGTTTGGGAGTTCCTGGGTAAATGACAGGCCGAAGTTAGGTAGAAGCAACATGATACTTTTCTGCAGTATGTGGCTGCAGATCTTTATTCCAATAAAGTAGAAGCTCACAGTGTCAGTTCAGAACCTCACTGGCTATGTTCAGACTGACAGACTACCCAAATCCGATTTTTGGCATAACCAGATTATATACAGATATAGAAGAAATGGCAACCAATTAGATATGTCCGAATATGTTTGACTGACATGTATGGTTATTAAAATTGTTATCTCTTTAACGCAAAGAGGAATGACTATGAATTCCCAAAAAGGCCAAAAAGAAGGCCTAAATTTATTGATGGCTGGTTGGTCTGCCCTCAGCAACACAGTCAGCAAATGCCCCCTGCATGGAGATCCAAAAATGATCCCACTTACACGCGCACAAATACAGGCACATGTACACGTGCCGTGGACACATGCTTGCTGTGACTAGCCTACTTCTTGTATAAAGGTTTATGGTCCACTGCAAACTCTATTGGTCCAATGCAGGACACTCGCGGTTATTTCGGGAATATTCTTTGGAGACTTCTGATGCTCTAGATTCAAGGCATGACTCACTTTCAAAAGCTGAATGACAAAAATCCAAATCTAGGCTAAGTAGCTGGAAATATATGGAGCTGGCATTAGCATGAGAATCAGCATCTGGGACTCCTCTGGCTGTTCATGAGTTTAAGAAAATGAATCAGGATAGTTTATAAGAAAACTATTCCAAACTGTCACCAGCTGAAACATGCTGGAAACAATCAACGTGACGGCTGAACAAAGCCCCGGCTGTCAGCCAAAGCAGGCTCGTGACAGGTATAGCTGTTTGCAAAGGACAGACAATAGAGAGCGTCCCTGTCACGCAATAACGGAGTCATCTGATAACAACACATCTGTCATGCTTTGAAATTCTGACCTTTTGTGGAGAGTAATTCATGCACTCTGCTCAATCTCTCTCTCCTCCTTTGAAACACACAGCCCTACTGCCCACATTCAGCCTATTTAATCAACTGCATGTACCTGCAGTCATGCACTTATCATGTCTGTCCATTAGCACCATGCTGAGTGCTGTAGCGCTGCATTGAGAGCACGGCTTTAAAAAGAGACATACCGGTGCATCAGGGCCATTTAGTAAGCTCGGCTTTTGGCCGACTGGCTCTGGCCATGAGCTTTTTTAAACAAGGCCATTGCGCTACCACACACAGCCACAGTCCCAGTGTTAAGGCTAGGCGTGGCTCGATACTGCTTCTGTGGTTTGATTCCGTCTGATAGCGCAGCCTTGAATGCGATACGGGTACCATCTTTTCTTAACATCTTGATCAAACTGTGAAACACATATTCTACTCTCCTGAAGGAGGAAATGCATAGCCCACAACATGACTCAGCAGTAATGCAATACTGCTATCTGATTTCACGCACGGAACCTTCAGCAGTGTTTTTGATTGGTCAGCATGGTTAGCAATCAATCAATCTAGCTTGAAGTTCAGGTTCATGCAGAAGTGTACTGTAGCATTCACATGATAGTTTAGGATAATGGGATCACAGGATCACAGGATACCAAAATCAGTATACTATCGGCACACTCCCAGTTAAGGCTGGATCTAGGCAGACTGACATGGTTCATTAGTGAAGTTAATTGGTGACAACACGGGGTGTAGAAGATGTAGTCTCTATCACTTCTGATCCAAATGGCTGATCTATGCTCACCCAAATTAGATATCCACGGTGAACCTAATGAGTAATGAAGCGATCCAGACAGGTGATCCAACATGATGCAAACATAAGTGATTTAAACAGATCTAGGTAAATGATCTACACTGATTTACACCGAGCTAAGTAAATGAGCTATACTGACCAAACAACTGATCCATACTAAACCAAATACTAAACCAAATACTAATACATTTAAGTGATTAATATTGATCTAAATAATTGATCTATATCGACTCCAATAGGTGTTCCATATTGATCCAAGCAAGTGATCTATATTGATTAAAATCATTACTCCATACTGATTCAGATAGGTGATTCATAGCAGTCCAATTAATTGATCCAAACTGATTCAATTAGGTAATCTTATAGAGGCTGCATGGATTTTGGAATATTTTTGGTTGGAACTGTCATTTTCTAAATATGATCACAATACTGTATAATTGAATGCTGTATGTCACAATTTTCAGGCTATATTAAATGGTTTAAAATGGGAAAAGCTGTGTGTAAATAGTTCTTCCAGTCACGTGTATATAAACTGATAAAAAAATCTGAGATTCTAAGTTGCACAAATCTAATGAAATCTGAATTCTAAAACATAATGATGCACTGAATCACTTCCTAATGACTGTAAGGTCATTACAGTAAGGTCACAGTTTACTAAACAGTGCTAAAAGGCTATAAAGAGCATGAGGACCTGATGGCTGAAGTGCTGTAAGGTGAATACAGGCATGCTAAAAATCAAGTACAGTCTAATGCAAAGCAGGGACATAACACACTGCTGCAATATCACTACACATAACACACTTCTACTGTAATACTAGGTTCAGATTTTTAATATATTCTGTCATTATCTGTGCCAAGTAATGTATATTAACCAAACCAAAATGACAAAAAAGCACAGGCAACAGGATAATAAAGTCTCTTTATAGCGCTGTGTTCTTCTGCTAAACAAGAGACACCACACCATTAGCAACAATGAACATGCTTATGCTGAATGGTTCTTCAGAAGCTCTCATTGGACATACGTTCTCGTTGTAGCTGCCTTCTACCTTAGCAACAGATGCAGAATCCTAATATAGCCTCTCCTGACTTTGTTCATTAGAAATGAACCAACAGCGCTGTCTACAGATCAGGCACAAGCTGTCTGCTTCCATCAGGGTCAGCGCAAAAGGCCCAAAGGCCTGCATACCCTCTCCATGATAAACACAGAGCGAATGCAAACAGGAAGACCTTAACCAGAGATGCTAAGACCTCAAACAACCCAACGTGAGATTTACATTAGAGCTTTATGCACTGAAAGCTTATTGACCGAGCAAGGTCAGGACAAAGAAGGCAAAGAAAGTAAGGCTGAGCAAATTGTGTACTGGTACTGATGCGGACCAGTCATAGATATACTGTGCTGTGCAAAAGTATGGGACCACCCTTGATACATGTAATGTCCATTCCAAACAGCCGATATGTTAATATTTCTTTCTGAGGTTGATTGTGGAATATTTCCTCCTTGAGCTAATCTGATCTAAATATGATTAGACTGCATAAATCATAAAGTTTCAGGCCACCTTAAATAGTTTAAAATTGGAAAATTGTTCATAGTATCTGCTTACAACTGTAAATAGTGTTTGCCTACAGTTCTAGTTAAAACAGCCATTAGGTTAATATTTCTTTCTGAGTTTAAATAAGGCAGGAGTTTCTATAGAAATTGGGAATCCAAACTGGTGGGAATCACCTATGCGCCCAGGACACAACACTATTGCAATACTAAGGTCACAATATTGATAATTTTGCGATATGATGAGTATTGTGACACCATATACGTTTTTTTCCACAGCAAATTATGCCCCCAAAGAATCACTGGCACAGTCACATTGCTCTTGACATCCACACATCACAAGTAATGTAATCTTTACTCAAATTAAAGATTAGTTGAATCGTTCCAGTAACAAAAGCTCCATTTCATTTTTTTAATTACTACAATAAAATACAGATACTTGGCATTTGTGAATCAATTTGATACTGGTAAGCAAAATACTGGGACACAGCAGCTGCCGTTTACACTGTGTGAAACTTTTATGATGAATAGACTGACAGAAATTGCCCAAAACCTGGAAAAAGCCTGTATCCATTGACTTCCATTAAAAATAAATGAGCTTTTTGCCTGTAACAGTATTTTGGAGACACTTGTTTTTCTTAGGACAGCAATGATATGCTGTATTGATTTTTCCCCACCCCTACTAACAACTGCACAAGCCCTGGATGACAAATCAGGACAACCATCAGAAGAACAGAACAGTACTTTCAGTTCAGAGACAGAAGAAAATCAATCACCACTCTGATCTGGAACAAAACGAAAAAACAAAATAACATGTTTCTGTCCATCCTTCCACTGGCAGTCATCTCAATGCTATGAGCTTGAAATGATGTGCAGCTGTCAAGAACCCATTTCACTTTTCACCATGCCGATGCCGTAACTGTAATAGCACAGTTAGAGCCGAGGCAACACGTCAACATAATCATTGTCAGCGAGTACAGAGTCAAAGATGTCAACACCCACCAAAAACATAGATATCTCCAGTGAGCGGCTCCCAGTCATATTAAGGAGTACTTCAAAGTGGACCACACATACCAAAAATCAATGCCGTACTTCATGCCGAGTCCGGAACTGACAGACTGCGGCGCTGGATAAACTTTTAACCCGAGTCTTTTTAAATTTCAGCTGTTCGGATGCATTGAGGCTGACCAATCAGAGCTCTGCTGTCCTGGATGCTCATATGACAAGCAACACATTGACTATAAACATGTGGGGGGTTTCATATGGAGGCGCAGCAGAAAGGCTATGAATGGGAGGGAGTAACAGTAGAGTAACTGTATATAACCGCAGTTCATTCACTCCTTTATAATGAGAGGGGTTATGAGCAGAAGCAGAGTATCAAATTCCTCACTGACACCCAGAAATACCTGCAGACTCACTTGTTCAGCTTCAGCTCCTGTAAGAGGCAGTGGCCCCTGTGTTCTCTGTTTTGTAGAATGTAGGCATGCACTCGGTACCTCTTAGCTGCAGCACTTAATAGAAAGAAACACCATTCAGTTTTTCAGCACACTAGCATGATAAGCTCACTGGACAAAAAGTCAGTCAGCTTGGATGTATAAGGTGGTAGTAACTTCAGGCTCCTGCAGAGGACACTGCACGAGGATGATGGGGCTATAAATACCTGCGTGATGTGAGTGACGGGATTCATAGATTGAGAAGACATGGTACAGTGCAGCGAATGTCTCAGCCCATGTGTGGAAACTGAGTCCAAAGCAGATGTTAATGATAGCCAATCAGGAGTGACTGTGTGTCAAAGGCCATAGTGTGAATGAAGTAGCGGAATCTGCAGGTGTGTGGAAGTGTGCAGTCATATGGGTCTACCAATGGTGGCTGAAATCCCAGTCTACAGGAAACTCGCCTCAGAATTGTACCAGGGAAGACATCCACTGAATCTGGACAAACTGCAATTCTTTGATGCCAGAGTGTCTAAACATTGATGTGGCCTACATCTAGAAACATGGAACGTCCTTGGGCCAATTTTCTCATAGTAATAGTAATAGTCATATAACCCATGTTAATAACTCAGTATCATTAAAGCCTATTGCTACAGCCTGCAAGTGCACTGATGTAAAAATACATTAGCCTCGATTTAACTGCATGCTAGGATGCTATTACATGCAGTGACAATTTGACTATGAGGTCCAGTATTTTTCTAATAAAAATAGATAATAACACTGCAATAACCATCAATAAATTAGTTTTTAAGATGAATTAAATCATTGAAATAATAATAATAATCTTTATGTGCAGCCCTAGTCCATATTGTGCAGCCTATTACATTTTGATTTACCGCTTGGAGGCACCGGTTTAAAAGCTTTCAAAGGAGACAGCAACCCAGGCAGATGCCCATCAACTGCATGTCTGGTTAAGTGAGCACTTCATACTGCAAAGGCAAAACAGCTCATGATCCATACAGAGGAAACTTACTTCTGAATGGTTTCTCAACAAGACATCCACGACTACAGCCCTACAAACCCAACAAAATCAAGAGGAGTACTAATGCTAGAACTTTCGAGAACAATGCAGAAGACCAAGAAAGCTTCAGTTCCCATAAGTCTCTCTAGAAACAATTTCTAACTGAGCCATAGAGTCCACTTATGAAGCTACAGGAGTTCAGCTACAGTCACAGAAACCAAAGCCACTCACCAAGACGTTAACGAGGAGACAGTACACCTCAGATGACATGAAACTCCCTGCAGTTCGACTGACACTGAGCTTTGCGCACTTCTTTTCTATTTGTGACCAGATCAGGACAGAGATGGTAAACCTCAATAGGATTGGGGAACGGGGCGCTAATCTGTCACCGCCGGCCTATTCAGGCAACACAGCTCTCTGGATATTGGAAGCTGGGGGCGGCCAATCAGGGGCTGGGATTAGGCTTGGAGCTCCGCCCCCACCTGGACAGGCTTGGACCAGGAAGAGGCATGTGCCAAGGACAAGGGCAGAGGAGGGAGGCGGCTCCAGGCCAAAAGCTACTTAGCTGTTTTGGTCTCAAGGACTGCCGACCCTGGCATTTTAACATCGGGAAGTTTCCTGGGGATAAACAAAATAATACAAACAGCAGAACATCAAAGCAGCATTTCAGACCCACGGCTGGCATAATCAACAACACAAGCCACCAACAGGGCATCTTTAGATGGAGACTGATCGCTGTTTGGACTAGGCATTTATCAAGAATCATGGGAGGATCCCAGTCTACTGAAAGCTCAAGTTCAAATGACACCTACAGTACTCTAAACAGTAGTGAGTGATATGGCAGGTAGGGATGGCCAATATGGCAAAAACATCTTACTTAGAGACATTTTGATATGAAATGAACACAATATGTTTGTGCACAGACAAAATTCACCACTGGAGCCACATTTTAAAACAGCTATGGGATATTCAACACACAGCCGTTACTGCACTACAGCCAGCCTAATTCCAGACTAATTCCGTGTTCAAGCAGCCGGTCAATATGATAAAATATAATACAGTTGCCCACCAAAAATATAAATCTTAAACGTATTCGTGAACCAGTGTAACATGGTGCATGATTGGCCTGCATTATTTAATGCAGAATATTTAACTTTTGTTGACCTATACGAATACATTAACGGGAGGCGATGCGTCAAAATGCCATTCCACAATGCATCTACTATGCAATACGTTTTGAATACATAACACCTGATATGTGGCAATAATTATTTCTTATAAGGACTGTATATAGGTAGGAACCTGGCGACACATTAATCAAAATTCAATATACTGCAATACTGTAAGCCACTTTCATACTGTCATAAAATCAAAAAACACACCACCACAGTGTTTCCTGTTACTAGTGGTGCCTTAGTGGTGTCCCTTTACACTACTTGGTAATGTTGGCAATGAAAAGCCTAATGGCTGAAGATAAGATTAAGAGGCAGCACAAAATGAAGCACTGTCTGCCACCAGTCTCATATAAACTACAGTATAAACATCAATACCTTTTTTTGAGAATCATATCTTAACCACAGATTATAATACTGTGTTGCTTAAGGGCACCAATACTTTCTTACAATGCTATTTTTATAGAACAGACAAAGTGAGGCCACTTTTTAATAATGCTATAAAAAAGTATTAATTTAATTATTCATATTCAACATTTTACACTGCGCTCCAAAACTCCAATCACAGTAATAAGTAAGAAAAAAGTAAAGTAGAAAGTACTGCATTAACTTGTAATGTGTGATGTGATGTCAAAGGCACTGGATTCCTCTGTTGAATATACAGGGGTTGGACAATGAAACTGAAACACCTGTCATTTTAGTGTGGGAGGTTTCATGGCTAAATTGGACCAGCCTGGCGGCCAATCTTCATTAATTGCACATTGCACCAGTAAGAGCAGAGTGTGAAGGTTCAGTTAGCAGGTAAGAGCACAGTTCTGCTCAAAATACTGCAATGCACACAGCATTATGGGTGACATACCAGAGTTCAAAAGAGGACAGATTGTTGGTGCACGGCTTGCTGGCGCATCTGTGACCAAGACAGCAAGTCTTTGTGATGTATCAAGAGCCACGGTATCCAGGGTAATGTCAGCATACCACCAAGAAGGACGAACCTCCACCAGCATCACGTAGTGACCTGGCCACTATCCTGCAAGAAGAATGGCTTAAACTCCCTCTGACCACTGTGCAGGACGCAGTATATGTCATTCCCAAGACGAACTGATGCTGTATTGGCCGCAAAAGGAGGCCCTACACCATACTAATAAATGATTGTGGTCTAAAACCAGGTGTTTCAGTTTCATTGTCCAACTCCTGTATGTATATAATTTATTAAAATATATAAATTGTATATAACATACAACATCATGACTTCTCCACAATATCATGTAGGGCCTTGGTGATTCCCTACACATCTGCAAAATGTAGTGCCACAAAACCCAACATCATGACTGTGATCAAACAGATACCTATTTTACTCTGGACTGCACCAGCATTGTGCTTCTGCTTCAGCACCACTGAACAACTGCATGCCTATAAAAACACATATTTGGATCAGTTCTAGTGAACAACCAGTGTATTAGAACAGCATAAACTGCAAATCAAATAAGCAGCTAACTGGATGTCAGACCATTTTAAACTACAGGACTCCTGGTCCCGAGAGCCATCAGGCTCTACAACTCTTCCTAGTGCGGCTGGACGAGGGAAGAGGACAGCTGAGGACTGAATCTCATGTTAAATCAGAGGTTTATTTATCTACACTGTTACACTCTACTCTATCTATCTATCTATCTATCTATCTATCTATCTATCTATCTATCTATCTATCTATCTATCTATCTATCTATCTATCTATCTATCTCTCTCTCTCTCTCTCTCTCTCTCTCTATCTACCTACCTACCTCTCTCTCTCTCTCTCTCTCTCTCTCTCTCTCTACCTCTCTCTCTATCTATCTCTCTCTCTCTATCTATCTACCTACCTCTCTCTCTCTCTCTCTCTCTCTCTCTCTCTATCTATCTATCTATCTATCTGTCTGTCTGTCTGTCTGTCTGTCTGTCTGTCTGTCTGTCTGTCTGTCTGTCTATCTATCTATCTATCTACCTACCTCTCTCTCTCTCTCTCTCTCTCTCTCTCTCTCTATCTATCTATCTATCTATCTATCTATCTATCTATCTATCTACCTCTTTCTCTCTCTCTCTCTCTCTCTTTCTCTCTCTCTCTCTCTGTCTCTCTCTCTCTCTCTCTCTCTCTCTATCTATCTATCTAATGTTTTGTATACGGCTATGGGTCTGTTAACTGTCGTTTTGTTAACTTCTATTCACTTAGAAAACTAAGACACAGTGTCACGTGTTTGCGAGTATCCAGTCCTTTGCATTTGTCTGTTGCTCTACTTAAAGCATTGCAAAAGCCATATTGCTATCAGACAACATTATATCACCAAAGAATAAGAGGTCTCTGAGTAGATTGTAATAACGGATGCAGAGCTAGACTGTCTGTGTCTCCGTCCTGCACTCACGCTGGGGTAATCCTCAATGTCAGAGACGCTACAGGCCTGGCTTGTGCTGTGCTGTGGCAGGATTAGGGTCAGGACAAAACAACAACACACACCAGCGCACACAGGTAGAACAGAGCCGTGTTCACACCCCATCACCTTTATCAGAACACACAACCCAACCAGCCAAAACTGATATGCTATTAGCCCACATGCTGGTCTTCACAAGTGATACAGCACAAAGGCTAGACGGTAAAGGTGGGCTACGTGACAAGAACATACCATTGTGATATCAGGAGGGGGAATACTTGCTATGCACAGAACGGAACACAATATCTGTTGTTTTTTAGACTTGTATGTAGAAATACTGCATGTATGCTATGAGTACGAGGTCATTTTTTGAATTCATCAATTCGGGAAGGGGAAGGAAGACAAAACAGAGAACTGGTGAGGAAAAATTATAAAACATGATAAAGGCATAATACGCCAACTCAAAGCAGTTCATGCAGTTATTGTTAATAGACATTAAAAAGGAAGTGACAGGTCATTAGTTAGAATTCTATTCGTACAGATGATTAGAGAGAGATGTTTAATCTATATGTAAATATAAGGGGTTTGGGGACCTCTCTGGTGAAACTGTAGAACTGCATGCAACACGCAGAAGAGCATTTTGTAGTGCGGGCTCTGTTTTAGAACCCTTCCTGGAGCAGACGGATGTGATGAAGAATATTTAACGAGGGCTCGGTCAAAACTCAGTGAAAGGCTTCTGAGGATTTACATGGATGATCTATGGTTATCATATCTTCACCAGTATAATGCTGATATTGCACTGGAGATCTAAACATTGTGCTGGACCGTCTTTATAAATGTGTGTGCAAAGTTCATACGTAAAGACACAACACATTGTCTAAAGGTTCTCTTGAAATTCGAATGCAAAAAGTCTGACAGTTAAATAATTTTTTTGTATTCTATTTATTTGATATAATTTTCAAATGTATATTATGTTACTTATGTAAGTGTGTATTATTATTATACTATTTATTATATGTATATTAAATATATATTGATTTTTTACAAAATTGTTATTGAAAAAAACCCTTCATACTGAAGCTGCAGAGATGGCACCGTATCAGAAAACTCTGGATGAGATATTATATAAACTGAAGATGCTAAAAAAGATAAATGAAGTGAACCAATAGAGAAACAAACCTGTCTTAAATAATGCTAAAATACCTCTTTCTGTGGTGCAGTGGAGGGGTTGAGCAGTTTCAGGATGATAGCGTACTTTGATATGTATCACACTTAAGTAAAAAGCTCAAATCAAATACTCCTCTTTTTAAAGATGAAAGAAGAAATAGAAATATCGGACCGGTCCAAGACAATACTCAAAGTTTCAGGATGAGTGTTGGAAAAGACAAAAGGGTATGGTGCCATCTGTAGTATCATTTCCAGTAGCAGCTGTATAAGCGCATATCCTATGAGGGTACATCCTGGGCACTTGGGGGGTGCATATGATTATACTGCCACCCTTAGCTAATATCAGAAGACACACCTGCTAGCAGCCCGTAACAGCTGTGACATTAGCTAACATAACACTTCTGTAGATAACGGTTTCTTCAGAAAGCAAACAGCATAGTGAGTCAGCCACGGCGAATCTTCAGCCTAAAACCCTGAAAACAAGTCTGCAGTGACAACAATGACAGATCCCCGAATGTATGGACATCCCACACACTCTTAAAGCCCCAATAAATAAGCCTAAATGCCAGACCGCAGTGACAAACAGCATTGTCAAAATGCCAGGAGTGATAAATGCTGCTTACGTTAGTCTCCACCAAACTGGAGCAACAGTGCTGCTCGTGTGCTTAATAATCGAGCAGGATGATGAAGGAGATCTGGGGATCCGAAGATTACACGTGACAGCAATTCCATTTCTGACAGACAAACATGCACACACAAACTCAAACAGGCTCGTGGAACAAAAGCTGCGTCTAATGTAATTAAAGGGCGGCCCGGGCTGTTCAGTTAGGACAGCAAACGCTCATTCAGCCAGTTTGGAAACCTGGTACGGGGTGCGTCTACAGTGAAGCGTGGTCAGTGTTTTCAGGTTAGGTTCCCTAATGGTATCAAGAACAGACAATAAAGGAACTTGTAAGTTGAGACAACAAGCTGAATTCACACCCAAACAACAACATGGGGCCAACATATCACCAAAACGTTGTGGAGCTCACCCCAGGAAGTGCACAGTCCCTCATCCGCAGTGGTAGCATTAACAGCTGGTCTACAAGAAACACTGCACATTCAGCATCAAACTTCACCCCTTCGCTCAAACTGTCTAGCGGCGGAAAGCGACACCAGCGTTAACTCCTTTTGCTGCTGAAAGTGGTTTCCTTCCACCTTAAACAAGAATCTGGCGAGTAGGAAACCGATTTCAGCTTTGTGCAATAAGGTGCTAATCTCTGGGGCATAAATGAATGAAGGAATGTTGTCCCTACAGTGCTTACTCAGCTTTAACAATGCTGGTCACATCAAGGTAAGATTCCCTGCCAGTTTCAGACACCTACTTCTTGCTGTGGTTCTGCGGGGACAGGCTGCAGGAAGACTAGAAGGGATTCACACACTGATGGGTTTGCTTATGTGTGTGTGGGTATGTTCCTATCAGAGCTGCTGCAGAATGAATAGTTGTCCTGCTGCTTGGGACCGCTAAACGGCCTGTTGGCAGTTATGAAATAGAAATGAAAGATTCAGCAGGTTCTGCCAGGAAGACACCAAAGCTACACGACTCATTCATTCGTTCCTCACGCCAATCACAGTGCGTCACCCGTCTGTAACAGGATTCAGCTTATGCTTTTGTTCTGCTGCTTTCAGGTGCAGACGTTGTGGTGTTTTTTGTATCTACGTATCTATGGGTGGAGCAGAGCTGCTACTTCATCATTCAAGCTTAGCATCGTATTTACTGAGCTACATATACAGAAGTAGTGTCTCTCAGTATGGCGTCCGGGCACCATGCTTGCTAACCCAACACGCCAGACGTCAGAGGCTTCTAATGGTGTCCTGTGATAATCCATTCCATGCAGCTTAAATAATCTTGTGACCGAAGATGCCCTGCTTCACTCCATGAGAAACTGGCATGACACCTTCGCAGTTTTTGCCAATGCTGGTGTGGTGTTTAGGGCAGTTGTCTCATTGACCTGTGTGCATGTAGTCCTGCGCCATGCAACCATCTCCCAATGGTTCTGGGACTGACAGGATGAGTTATGGAGGACATCATTGCTTGCTGAATGTCGGCAGTCGTGGCTGTTTGGTCAGTCAGGTACAGTCAGTCAGGTACGACCTCTGCTCACGTCACATCACAAACTGGAATCATCCTTCCAATGCTATTTGTACAACTGTTGTTTTAATGATGAGTGTATAAGGAGCGTTTTAGCTTGGAGGGCTTTTGCATGAGGCACAATGGCAGCCTCCCAGAACAAAGCTCTTTTACATATAGCAGCCTTAAAGGCACAGTGAAGCATAAACTATTCAGGATAGTATTTAATTGCATATTCAAAAATGAAAATATTCAATATGTGTAGCCTAGTGTTACGCCTGAGGTAGACTTTGCTAAAATTACCTTACTGGAATGTGTAATGCAAATATGCTAATGAGCTAGATTCAAATTGCTCTTACTGAGAACACACAGTGTCAAATTGACATGAACTCGTATACATGTGTTTTATTCCCAGCTTAGAGGAAGCTAAACGGGGTGCAAGTCAGACGGTCTGTCTAGACCCAGCAGATAAAACATTTAATCACAGCGGCCTCCGGTTGCACTGTGAAATCAAACCTCTCTGGCTGAACGGAGCGGCACGAAGCGCACACGTGATGGAAAGCAGCCAAGATGAAACCAATAACACACTATTATTTAAAGCTACTGTACACTCATTATCACAGCTTCATCAGCGCATACACCCCTGCCAAAATATTCCCATCAATTACCTCCTCTGACCATGACAGTGTGATGGCAATACTGTCTCCGTATTACATTGTTATGCACCACCATGTCCAGAAATTCTCCCTGGACTGACACGTGCTTGCTGGTTGTGCAGAGAATATAATTGGGGGATTTCTCAATGCTGTAACTGCTCTGTGACACTAGTGCTGAAACAGCACATGTGGACCACTGGCCTAAGAACACAGGAAGCACTGCTGTTCATCTGTGGGAGCAGCAGTTCAAGTGAGAGCCTGAGAAATCTATTGTACACACTTTTCTCCTTACCCCAGAGGTAGTCAATCAGTCAGGACGTGCCAGTGTCTGCAGTTTGCTTTTTTAGTTAGCAAACTAAACAGCTGATGTGGCTAATAAGTAACAGAAGCTTAACTAGAAAAACACGAAATGGTTGCACAGCTTAAATGGTTCCCACTTCCTGATAGGCTGTTCCTAGGCTGTGGAAGCAACGAGGGATGATTAAACGACACACAGAGGAGCGCGGGTCAGTATCGCTGTGGATTAGAGTTTAGGGATCTGCCTTGGGTGAGTACGTGCAGTTTGGTAGCTGTAGATTAAAGGAGACAGTAGGAGACACAAGGGATGAAAAAAGAGACCAACAGACGAGTGTGGCTTAGACCAATATTGAATTCAAGCTCTGGGGTCTGTCTTGAGATAGTGTATGTGAAACAGTGTCTGTTGGTCCAGCAGGCGTACAGTAGATAGCCGTGTACTTTTCCACCCCATTTAATCTTAATGGAAAAAAATCTGTGAGTCGGATCAAAAAGCTGTATAAAAGCACACCATTCCCGTTCAGACGGATATTATTTTTTCCCATGAAGAAGAATATAAACCAAATATATTGTGTATTGCACAAACAAAATTCCATAATTACAGCTGATGAGGGCACCAACATTATTTCAGATAGCCACATACAACTTTGCGGATCCTTGGCATTCATTCCCATGAACAGATGGATATAAGCAACAATAATCACATGATAATGGTAACTGAGGTGTTTGCTAAGCATCGCTCAAATTTCAAATGTATCATATGTTTTCAAGTAAGTCTCCATTTAAGTCGCGATTTTTACATATCGTCGCTGTCCAGAGAAAGTATCTCCAAAATGGCAACTTTACAGGACAGGCCAAAAACCACATTAAATCTGAATGCAAGTCAATGGAACCAGACGTCTTTCCAAACACTTTTGGGCCATTTCTGTTGGTTCATTCATCATGCAATTCTCACACAGAGGAAAAGGCAGCTGCTGTGTTCAAATGATGTATAAATGTCAAATTGGACAAAATTGGAGATACATGTTTTTTATTGGACAGCGACGATATGCAAGATTTACTATCAAATGTAACTGAGAAGCTCACCCGTTATTCAACATGTTTGCATCATAAAGCTGGTAAGATATCAGTGCACAAGCAAAATAGGTAGACCTGAAAACCTGCTCTATGTAATGATTGTTCAGTGGCGCTGAACTGCCCTCACATCAAAATCACAATGTGTGAAGCCGCAGTTTTATTTATATCCCACATTCTTCAGTATCATTTTCAAATAGTTTTAAAAGGCTCAATTTAACCTAATAATGCAAGAGCTGGGAAGTGCCAGTCTGGCCAGCCACAATCAGCATTCAAAGACAGATGTGCGGGCCGTTCTGAGGAAAAGGCCTGGAGCTTAACTTAGTTTAAAATAATCAAACTTGAACTTCAACCACAAAACCGGCTGGAGAAATCGTAATTAGATATTTTACCCAAATTGTTCAGCCCCTCTCAAAACCAGACATTTCAAGTTTTGTTATAGTTTCTAGTCCAAGAATCTAGAAACTATAACAAAAGTGATTATGAAAGGGTTATGAATACACTGCCTAAAGATTAAGTGAATGCTTTATGATAGTTTTAAGAAAAACACACGGTTGTAATCCATTCAGAGCAAAAATATAAATGTCCTTAAAACAAACATTTGCTTATTTAGATTTACCAGTACCAATATCACATATTCAACTCAGAAGATGTGTGGGTTCACTGGGAGATTCAGATAGCAAATACATTTGGTAAAATCTGGTAACACTTTACATTAAGTAACTAACTAACATGAAGTAATTCATTAGTTGACATGGAGTAAAACATTAACCATGGTTAACTAATTTTAAGTAACATGTAACAACTGTCACGTTAATTTAACATGTAAACATGTAGTTGTTATTAAGTAAACTGGGGGGCAGTCATGGGCTGGAGGTTAGGGAACCAGCCTTGTGACCCGAGGGTCGCTGGTTCAATTCCCTGAACTGACAGTAACGACTGAGATGCGTGTGTGTGTTCACTAATGAGTGTGTTTGTGGTGTTTCACTTCACGGGTGTGTTACAGGCGAAGACTAAGTTTCCCCACTGTGGGATAAAAATCTAATTAATTTGCCAATGTATTACTTCATGCTAATTAGTCAATACTAGATGTAAAGTGTTACCATACATTGTGTGTTCCAGATATTTTGACCCCGGGTTTCTATCACCACCACTGAGTCTGTAAGATTCTCTGCAATAAACCATTTCACATCGAACATCTCAATGGCTTTCCTTGCATCTCAACAAACAATTTATGTAGACGTTTATTTGGAATTGCTGGGGTGGGCCAGTGACAAAAACAGAAGGCCCTGGGCCCTACGGTAGGCCCTACAGTAATG